>CATIWF010072580.1:0-53752 GCA_949630135.1 Balakata baccata
CGCAACAAAGCACTCAACAAAGAAGCTTTAAGATCCAAGAAGGCATGATTGAAACTAATTATCTCCATGTTTTTGCAGTGAAATTGCTAGACAGAGATCGAAATTCGAATCTCACCTTATCAATAAATTTAAACTTAGGTTCCGTTTGTTTGCAGAAAATATTCTTCCATAAAATATTTTTTCATTGTTTAGGTTATAAAAGAAAATAAGTTCTCAATCAAAAGAAAATAATCCCAAAACAAGGAAAAATCACATCCGCTAATTTAGGTCCGAGTTATGAGTGTTATTAAAATCGACTCATCTATTAAACTGAAATCTAAACTAGAATTTTAATAGAAAGTTCGTAAATATATAAATAATAATAATTAATAAAATGATAAATAATGGTTAATGTTAGACATAAGAAGGAATTTTGGGAATGAACTTAATTGCAAAAGATGGAAAATTTTGAGATAAAAATGTAAAAATGACAAAAAAGGAGGACAAAACCAAATATTTGAACTAAGTGTATAAGATAAGGGAACATTATTTTCCTTTCTTTGGCCAGTCATCTTTGGACTGAAAAATATCTCATCAAAACTTAACTACTCATCTTATTAGAAGTTGTAACCAAAAGTCAACTAATGGATCCCATACGACCTTTTCTAGAATTCTCACCAAACTTCTTCATTTTACCAAAAGGAGAGGAGGAAGATCTTCTTGAAGAGTCTCGGCCAAACAATAATGGATCAATGAAGAAAGAAAGTGAAGGGAAGGTAAGCTAAATTTTGAGTTTGGATGAGCAGTATCCATTATTTTTGTAGTAAGTCAAATTCTGGATCTCATCTTGATATGATTCTAAATCCTACTTATAGCTGAGACCTAGAACCGAGACTTTTGTGAAGAAACCCATTTCAAATTCTATGGTTTTGTGGATTGAAATTAAGGTGCAAAATTTGACAGTGAAACTACCCCGGTTCTGGGTCTATTGAACGGTTTGCCATTAAAAAAAAATGTCCTAAGTTGAGTTGTAGAAATCATTTAGCTATGATCTAAAGTTCTGTATAAACTTACGACATAGATGTGCAATTCTTATGAAGACCAAGAGATGATATTGTGCCTCTAACTAGACTAAAAATGGACAAAATATAGAGTAAAAAAAAATGCCTTAAAAATTGGAAAAATGAACGTAATAGGCCCATTTATAGTCATTTGGCTATGTCTTTCTTTCTGAAACAGTGTTTGACCTGATACAAAATTTTATGGAGAGGTTACTCATAGAGCTATAACTTTTAGGAAGAAATCAAATCCGAAATGCGTCGTCTTCAGTGTTAAAAGTTCGAGCAATTAGAGCAAGGACGACACCTATCCAAATTTTATTTTATGTACATATACAAACCTTTTCTGGTATAAATAGAGTTGTAGACATTGGATTTGAGCTATTCCAATTCCTGTATAAACTCGATGAAAATACCTACAACCTTTATGAAGTACCTTACCTCAAATTCCCTCATCTGCTACGGTGAAAAGTGCATGCAAAACCAAATGGCAAGGCTGCCCGGGTTTTTCCAGCTTAGAGCAGTTAGCGTTATTTGTGCTATAACTAGAGTTAGAGGCATCTGATTTTGATGATTCCAATTTTTATATAGAGGTAAGATACAAATCTAAAACTTTTATAAAGAACTCAACTCCAGATGAGGTTGCTTGGTAAGCTAAAAATCAGGTGATAGACAATTTGTCTAAGGTAGAGAAGTGTGATTGTGTAAGGTACTAATGGATAAATGCGAATATTTGTTTTCAAGGAAAAAAAAAAATCAAACCAAATAAACGAAGATAGCCTACAATAAAGACCGAGATTTGCGCATACTTTTTAACTACTTAATTTAATGTTTGGTTTTTATTTTATATTTTTGAATTAATTCGTGAAATGTGATTGCATATGAGTTTAAATTGTTTAATTTAATGATTGGGGTTGCTCAATTAAAATCTGTATCAAATATATATGTAGGGATTATGAAAATTAGATGACATGGACGCAAACTCTGTTAGCAAATGAGGTTAGGTATAAATTTTAATAATAGACAAAAATGAGTAGTGATTAGAGCCGTTTCCGGCATTAGGTTCGAACATGTTTCTTGACAAATGATTTTATTTCATTTTACTTTATTGTATAATTTATTTATTTGAGTTAATCTATTTAAATGAATGAAAATTTGATTGTTGGGTGAATGGTTTGATATTTTACATTTAAAAATTGTATTTTGCTAATAGGTCCTTTAAATGGGTGTTGTGAAAAAATTTATAAAACAGAGTTGGATTTTAAATAAATTTCTAGGGTAACTAGCCAACAGTAGAAATTAGCGAATAGTAAAAAATATATATTTAATTTAGAAAGCATAATGTAGCAATTAATTCTGTAACAATAAAACGGAATAAGACATTTATCGTTATCTGATTCTGACGTTGAACGGTTGAGTAAGGTAACATTACACTTCCCATTCTTAGAATGGAAAGCTATTTTGCAAAAGTTTAACTTGTCACACATATAAAGGATGGGGACCGCTGACTTCACTTTTTTAATTTTTTTTTTAAAATTTAAAATGCTTGAAGTAATCATTTTTATTTTATTTTCTTAATTTGTGGTGAAATTAAATTTGTCATCAAAACCACTAATTTTACTTTTTTTATTTTCTTATTTACTTAAACGGTACCATTATCCACTTGATTTTTATGTATAATTATATAACTGCCATTTTTTTTATGTATAATTATACGATTTTTTGCTATATTTTTTTTATATAATTGTTAGTAGTTATATGTTATTTTTTATGTATGACTATATAAGTATATCAATTACATATAAAAGTAACTTTAATTACGCGCATAAAAATAACTTTACTAATATTACTTTGGAATAAAATCTATTGTCCGGAAAATATTTTCCCACAGTTTTCTAATATTGCAGCAAAACATAGGAAAATATTATTTTTTTCTAGAAATATTTTCCAAAGAACAAATTATTAATTTTCCGTAAAACAAATATTTAATTTTTTTTTTCTCCCTCTCTGTAAATAGAGGGCCTTGTTGTTGTAAAGGGTCTCTTTTGCATATAAAACTATATATGCATGAATGCTTTCTGAAATTTCTTATTCACTTCTCTAATCTATTACTCTTGCAATCTAATAAATATAATATTGGTTCATACAAATTAAGTGTGGGAATCGGAAGTGGGTGATTTCCAAGAATGAGTCCGCTTTTGCACTTGTCTAAATATCGGGATCTTGTATACAAGAAAATTTAAGGGGTATTTTTACCACAAGAAAGAAAATTTTTGAATTTTTTTTATTTAATTAACTGATTTTTTTTTAATTTTTTATAAATTTATTTTTATAAAAAATATCTATTATCTACTTTTGCTAAAAATAGTTTTCAAAATTTAAAAAAATTAAAAATATATATTTTTTTTAAAATGTATTTTTCTGAAATTTAATTTCAAACGAGTCCTAAATCAACATATTGCTTCAAAATTAGTTAAAAGAAATAAGTTTTAAAGGGTGTTATGGACGGACGCACATGGGACTAGAGGGGCCCCACTCATATTTCAAAAAAAATTTACATATAATATATTTAGTATATTTATTTAGATGTTTAAACTAAATCAAAATTATATTTTCTCTATATTTATTTTAATATGGGCTCATAAATATGGGTTAATAATATGTATGATTCTTGTTGACTTAAGAATACTTGTGGTTAGATCATGAGTTAAATGACCCATTAAAGTTTTACTTATTTATTTTATAAAATTATTAATATTTAATTTTTGTCTTTTTTTAATTTCTTCTTACAAACTTTGATTTCACAATTAATAAAAATTAAAAGAACTTTTTTTTTGTAAATATTACTTTTCTTACTTTTTCAAGTTTCCATCTTTGCTCTTTTTCACTTGCCTTAAAAATTTGACTCTCAATCAATAATCATACTACTTTTTTTTCTTCTTTTTTATAGGACCATAAAATTTACTTTAAATTTGCTTTCTTCCATTTATTTTTTTGTCACTTTCTTTTTTAATTAGTTTTTTAAGATTCTTTCTACTTGAGTGATAACTAGAAGTATAAAATCATATATCATGTAATTTTTTTTTGTTTTTTATTTGTTATCTAATTTCAATTCTTCAAACATTGTTTTTTTTTTCAATTTTGTTACAATTAGATTTGGTCTTTTATATACTAGCTCAATATAATTTTATCTATTATTGTTATTTTTATTTTTTGTATATTAATTTTATTGCCCTCATTCATTGTAAATTTTGTGCCTGCCGCTTTTGAAAAAGCAATTTCTTTGATTTAAGGGTACAATTGTTAAGTTTAATAAATGTTAAAAGGTGTAATGGATTTGGTAATTTTTTTGACCTAATTGATTGAAGAATTTAGAACTTTTCAAAACAATTTATATATATATATATATATATATATATTCTGAAAATAATATAAGAGATAAAAAATAGGCTAAAAAGGTTCCAACAAATTCCCTATTTTCCTCATTCTTTAAATATAAGGTGTCAAAATTAAAAAAATTTCATCCAACAATCTCTTTATCTTACTCTTTCCTTATTTTCTTCCCTAATTAATTTGAAAAGCCATTTTATCATTTTTTTTTCTCTTTCTTTCTTGTATCTTACTCTCTCTCTTTATTTTTTAAATAATTTTATTAATAAAAAATTAAAATAGAAAGTAAGATAAAAAAATATTATTTGAGTGTATATAGTTTTCAAGATAAATAAAAATTAAAAAGTAAATTATAATATGGAGAGAAATTAAGAGAATTGTTAGGGATACTCTAAAGGCAGACTATAAAACCCAAAAATGTTTCGAAATAATAGGCCCTTGAGGCTTGAGGCAATAGAAATAACAATAGATAATTGCCCCACCAAACACATTTTAGAACAATATTCCATATATATTCAGCTATTTCATTAAATCCATAAACAATCCCAAATAAAAAAAAATTACCTAAATAGCTACACTCATTAATACACTATACTCCAAATTTTTCGGTCCTAATCAGCACATAATTGATATTGCCTCCTATTATTTACTTTTTCAAATTTTTCAAAACTCCTCTTTGGGCTCTAACATCATTTTTGGAGCATCGTATAGATTTTGAAGGAAGGTTTCAACCGCTAATCACACTCGTCGTCCCAGTAGTTTATCTCATTCAAGGTAATTGACTCTAACTATTCAAAGAAGCATTGTGTTTGGAATTTTGGCATATCAAAATATGTGTTCTGTTGATGAATAGCGATTGTAGTGGCAGACTTGGTAGAGGGGATTTTGTCCGTTTTTGCGATTGCATGTGGGAATCGATAATGCTTGGTGTGATTTTATGATATTTTTTGTTGTGTTTGGGTTAGTTATTTGGTTTGATGGTTGTGTTAGTGATTGATTTGTCTAAAGTTATGGTTTTTTTTTTTTTTTTCATCTAAAGTCATTCATAATTAACAACATTTCAGCTGCAAATATTGATGCAAAAGCCAAAAAGTTCGCTGAAATATTGAAAGAACAATATTATCCCTGGTTTGCCCAGTACAAGGTTATGAAAAGGTCAGAATCTTTGTTTATTCATTTTGACTTTGTATGATGGAATATTCCTACGCAAATCCTAGTTTTCCATTTGCTTTTAGACCTAACTTTTTTGCAAATTTTATATTGTCTGTTAAACTTTCTTGGCTATAGGTTTTTGGCTTCTAATTAACATGTTTTTAAATTGTGTATATATGTATATTAAGCTGGTTTTATGAATGTTTGTATGTATATGTGATATGAGGTTGTTGTGATATGTGTTTTCATGTAACTCAGTAATCACAATTTCAGAGCATATGAAAAGTATATTTGTATATAATTGTTTGCATCAGATTGTGGAAGATTGATGATTGTTGTGTTGAGCTAAATCTCTCTCTCTCTCTCTTACAAGAATCCTGCTCAAGATTGTTAATTATTATTCGATTTTATCGGTTTTTGTGCAATCCTATATATCATGAATAAAATATAGTATAAAAAAGTTGGAGTAAATTTCATCCACGGTCCTCTAATTATATAACTCGTAATAATTCGGTATCTGAAAAATTATTTGTAACACAAAAGTATCTCAATTATCTAACTCGTAACAACTCATTACCTGAAAGATTATTTGTAACACAAATGTATCTCAATTTTTATTTTGTAACACAAAAGACCTCAACTTTTATTTTGTAATTAAATAGTACTTCCGTATTTGAATATTAGTCTCCCTAATATAAGTGTGATATAAAATATCCATATCAAATAAATTTTAATAAAAATAAAATAAAATTTAGTATTCACAAAAGATAAATTTCAATTTTACTGACTGTGTATTACAAATAATTTTGTTATTATTAAAATTTATCTGGACATTTTATGTTATACTTCTTTAAAGAGATTAAGAGGTGTTTGAGAGTGCTGTTAAGTGTTCCAAAAGCAGGTTTTGAATTTTTTTTATTTAATTGACTAATTTTTTTAATTTTTGTGAATTATTTTTTTTCAAATATACTTCTGAAAAAAAATATCTATTTATCTCTATTTACCAAAAATAGTTTTTAAAACTTAAAAAAGTTAAAAATACAAAATTTTTTCCGAAAAACATTTTTTCCAAACACAATGCTAAATAAACTCTAATAGTTGAAGATATAAGTACTATTTAATTACAAAATAAAAATTGAGTTACTTTTGTGTTATAAGTAATTTTTAAAGTACTGAATTGTTACAATTTACATAATTGGGGTACATTTGTGTTATAAATAATTTTTGTGAATTATTTTTTTTCAAATATACTTCTAAAAAAAATATCTATTTATCTCTATTTACCAAAGATAGTTTTTAAAACTCAAAAAAGTTAAAAATACAAAATTTTTTTTCCGAATAATATTTTTTCCAAACACAATGCTAAATAAATTCTAATAGTTGAAGACATAAGTACTATTTAATTACAAAATAAAAATTGAGTTACTTTTGTGTTATAAATAATTTTTAAAGTACTAAATTGTTACAATTTACATAATTGGAGTACATTTGTGTTGCAAATAATTTTTTAGGTATCGAGTTATTATGAGTTAGATAATTGAGGTACTTTTGTGTTACAAATAATTTTTCAGATACGGAGTTGTTACGAGTTATATAATTGGAAGACCGTGAGTAAAATTCACTCAAAAGAAGATGAAACAAGTAGGCATTTTACGTTCAAAAATTACAAAGATAACTTTATAAAAAAAAAAAAAATTGTCTTGGGGGCTGCATTTTCTTGACTGCAGTTAAGCAAAATGAACCGAATTGATTGTTTATCCCAACTTGATCCAATCTTTGGAATTATTGATGCATTATTATCTTATATATAGACAATAACAGTAAATTTTTTTTTTTTTTTTAAAAAGGTACATGCATAGTTAAAAATGAGAAAAGCGGCTTCCACCTTTCACTTGCAAGTTGCAACTTCTATATATATATATATATAAGTATGGGCTAGCTACCTATATGCATTATCAGAACTAAGAGAGAAGCTTAGTTATCAAAGCAAAACTGTTCTAAGTGTGTACCAGAGTGAGTGGAAATTATGGCTTCTTCGCCTTTGTCTCAGTGGCTTATTCCTCTTGTGTTAATAATGGTGCCACTGATTCTGCTCTTCAAAATGAGAAGGGGACTGAAGCGTCTGAATCTGCCACCAGGCCCTCGTGGTCTGCCATTGATTGGAAGCTTGGGCCAAATCACATTGACTGCTCAAAGTTACCGTGAGCTGTCCAAGAAATATGGTCCTGTGATGCTTTTTAACCTGGGTCGCGTGCGCAACGTCGTTATTTCCTCGGCAGAGGCAGCCAAGGTGGTGTTAAAAGATCAGGATCTTGTTACTTGCAGCAGGCCTATTTTAGCTTCCGTTGATAGATTAACTTTCAATCACAAGGACGTGGCCTTCACCCCCTACGGTGAGCACTGGCGAAACACCAGAAAAGTCGGTACTGTTGAACTGTTTAGCCTGAAGAGGGTCCAATCATATCGATATATCAGAGAAGAAGAGGTTGAACTCCTACTCAATTACCTGTCAGAGGCAGCATCTTCTTCAACTCCCGTTGATCTTACTGATAAATTTTTCGGATTCGCTGCAAATATGTCTTTCAAGATGTCTTTCGGAATATACGATTATCGAGGCACCGAATTCGACTCCGGTGGATTCTACAGAGTGATTCATGATGTGGCCGACGTGATCGGAATGTACTCCGCCACCGAGTACTTCCCGTATTTCGGTTGGATTATCGACCGCATCTCTGGATTCCACTCCTGGACTGAAAGAACTTACCAGCAAATTGACAGATTCTTCCAGCATGCCATTGACGAACATCTTAAGCCTGGAAGAAACAAGGACCGTCTTGATGTAATTGATGTCTTGTTAGGACTTGAAAAGGATCAATCAGGTGGTTATAACCTCAATATGGATAACGTGAAGGGGCTCCTCCTGGTAATTTTATTTTTATTTTTATGATTTAATCACTTGTTAATTTGCTCTTAATTACTTAATTAATTGACTAATATAAAATGTTAATTTTGTGTGTATCAGAATTTATTTCTGGGGGGTGTAGACACTATAGCGGTGACTTTGAATTGGTTGTTGGCAGAGCTGGTTAAGGAACCAAGAACACTGAAGAAACTTCAGGATGAAATCAGGAATTATGCTGGGGAAAGAGAAAGAATAACAGAAGACGATCTTGAACATCTTCCATACCTTCAGCTGGCAATGAAAGAATCATTGAGATTGCATCCCCCTGCAGCTCTACTAGTTAAAAGAGAAAACTCGGTCCCTATTAATGTCTTAGGCTATGATATTCCTGCCAAGTCAATTATCCAAGTCAATGTCTGGCAAATAGGACGGGATCCTAAATACTGGAAAGATCCTGAAAGATTCATCCCTGAACGATTCGAGAATAGCTCCGTCGACTATAAAGGACAGAACTTCGAGTATTTGCCATTTGGAGGTGGCAGAAGAATTTGTCCTGGAATGAATTTGGGAACAGTGACAGTTCATAATGCACTTGCTAATCTTTTGCTCTGTTTTGATTGGAAATTCCCTCCTGGACTAACAATTGATGACTTCAATTTGGAAGGTAAGCCTTATGAAAGTCTTAGTCTGAGTAAAAAGGATCCTGTCGTCCTTGTGCCTGTCAAACGCCAGCCCTGATCCAAAATTTCTGGTCCGTATGGATTCATTTATGAACCGAATAAATAATGCAATGTCGAATACAATATAGTATTGGTTCATAAATGAAATTATATGCTAATCAGGTTTAAATAAAAATTTTTCTGTCATCACTGATGACGATCATTATCAGTCATGTATTATGAATGATGTATTTATTGATATTATGAATCCTATCAAGTTGTGAAATGAATTAAATAACATATATACTATGGAAGTGTTTGAATTGTTGGATGTCATAGTTATTTTCTTCAAACATCTATACTTTTAAACAAATATATATATATATTTTCTGCTGTTCAAAACTCAAAAAGGTAAAAAGTAGAAGAATGTAAAGCTCATAAATGAAGATATGAAAATGCTGAATTGCTTGCTATATCCGGCAAAAGCAAATTTTGATGGGATTATTTTATGTTTTTTTATTTTTACGAAGACTCTAACCTGGAGTAAAACTTGTTATGTCACTAAAAAATTATATCCTGAGCTTGATGGGATTATTTTAAGTCAGCAAGTGGCTATGATTTTTGAACATATGCAGCTGTCCTATATGGCTGACAATAATTGGATCATCAGGTGCACATATCTATAAATAAACTGATAAAATCTGAAATGAAGATAAGATTTTTGTTTTTGTTTTTTTCCTCTCTTTCTTTTTCCTACGTTTTGTACATTTCTTTCCTTCATCCAATTCAATAATTTATCTCTTCTGCCTAAAATTGATAAAATTTAGAAACGAAAATATGAAAATTTTTATTATAATTTCTTCCTAACTACATAGATTAAACCTCATATCCCACTTCATTTTTTGCATTTCAATTCCCTTCACGCATTTTTTTTTTCCAATCAATTTCAAATCTTCTTCGTAGATAAAGGTGCAACTGATTCATGTACAGGTGTTGCAAATGGTGGAACACTAACAGTGCATTAAGTGTCGATTCCACAATGAAATTTTCATTCCTAAGAGTCAATACTTTGACATACCTGATGACTTCATTGAAACCGAAAGACAAGTTCGAACAGTATATATATATATATATATATAGTAATTTTAAAATTTTTAAATAAGTATTTTACCGTTTTTCATAATTCAATATGTGAATTAAAATTTTTAAATAAATATTTTACCATTTTTCAGAATTCAATATTTTACTATATTTCAGAATATACGAACCCAATCCCTTCTGCTTCACGTGGTAGAAAATTGCCTTCGAAAACACGAGTCTTACAATATGTACCACAGAGCCATTCGAGTCACGAACAATCATTCCAATGCCCACTTTATGTTATTCCCTCGATATCACTACATCAATGTTGTCCTTCAAAAAGCCCGGTGGAGGGCGAATCCAAACCACGGCAGCATAAGATAAGAATGTTTCGAACCCGAAAAAATTCTTAGATAAACTGGATCTATCACATTATATATAAATTAATACAATTAAATAATGATATTTTTAATTAACCGAATCTAATTTCTCTCCAATCATTGCACAAGAATCAATTCCACTCGCTGATAGCCAATCAAATAACAGCTCCAAAGCCATTAACACAGCCTTTGAAGCAGGAAGGTGGGAGTTAGACCACAGCTTAATAATTATTATTTACAATATTATATAATTTGATAAAATTTTACTTAATAAGAATTCTAGAGTTCAATTCCTCTTGAAAAGTGAAATATGAAAATAGAGAAAGAGAAATTAAGGAGGTAAATTGTATTTGTGAAATGAAAAAAGAGAAAAAGATAACAGTTAAGTTAATTTTTAGTCAACAAGAACATGGCTCATTTTTTGAAATTCATTTGCAAATTCTATGTATTTTGCTTGGTTTTAGTTATAAATCAATTCCATGAATTCAATTCCAATAATTATAATAAGTAATTCATTTATTTCAAACACCCAGTTTCAAGAATTACAAGTGAATTCTACAAATTTTGGGAATTCCAATACCAAATTAAAAAATAATAAAATAAAAAAATTATTATCGATATACAACACAGCAATCCAGGTCAAGAGGCCAACCTCATAAACCAAAACTAAAAGAAACACTATGCTCAAGTAAAAAATATATCGAAAAGAAAATTCGGAGGCAGACTCTCCCAAATTCATATTGTCGAATGAACATTCCGTCGACGTCATCGCCCTGTCTATCTAAACTTTCTTTGCAATCCAACTCAAAAATCACTTGTCTGAATCCAACCCAAACATAAAAGATTCACGAGGAGCAAAACATTCTGCAAACCCGGAAACCTTTCTCACAAAGTTTCCACACCGACCGATCTCTAAAGCACTGCTGCAAATCCTATATATGGAGCTATTTTCATGAAACAACGCAGTATATCTATATGGCATTTTAACATCCCAATGGCTGGCGGAACTCATGAAACACGTGACCCACTCAAATTTTCTTGTAATTAATATAGATATTCAAGAAATGTACTCTACTGGCATAATCTTTAAAAAGTTTTAGGGTTTGTATACATCTATATATAATTTTGCGAAAGAGGATTTATTTACATAACAATGAGGAATTGTTATATGAAAGAATAATATCCATAATTGCCTTCTATATAGGACATTTATATTTCTTTTCTTATTTAAACACCAAGAATATAAATTTTTTTTAATTTTAATTTTATTCCTTTTTAATTATATTAATGGTTTTATAATAATTATTATAATCCTTGAAAATAAACAATGGTCTTTTAGATAGAAAAAAATTTTCAGGGTACGTTACAGTCTTGAAATGTTTTTCTGCATATCCCCGTATGGATCCAGCTGCAGATTTGAATTTGACACAATGTTTTCTGCTTTTAATTTTTCAATTTTCAAAGAAAATGAAAATTTTTCATTTTTATATAAAATTTATAAAACATGTTTACTTATTACAAATTGAAAAAAGTTTTTCATTTTTTGAAAATAGAAAAATGTTTACTTGTTCTCATGTAAAATTTATTTTCTTTTTTGAAAACTGAAAATATATTTACTTATTATTATATAAAAATTATTTTACATATCAAAACACAAAATATATTTAATTTAGAAAATAAAAATAATTTCTTAATTGTAAACTTTTAAGAGATAGAAATTATAGACTATTGTGTTTACTTATTATTTAATTCTTATTATTTTTTTTAATATACTTTGTTGATCATTGTCAATAAATAAATATTATTTAATTTATATGTGACTTGATTAATCATTGTCTTTTACTATACAACATTCTCAAGAAAAAAAAAAACAAAAAGAGTACTTTTCCATTAAAATAATACTAATAATTCCTAAATGGTTAAATGACATCATAGATATTGTCCAATTGCAATTTGAGAATTTATTCATATCAATATTTGTCAACGAAAAGAGAGAATTCACAAAGCAGGCTAGGCGAGCATTTAGCATTAATACAATTCTTTACCATCCCAGTAAATGTATGGATCTGACGCTGCAAATTAAAAACGAACATGTTTTCTTTTTGAAGTTTAACAGAAAAACTTCTGAAAACAATAAAAACGTGTTTTCTAATTTTCTATTAAAAGTGTGAAAACAAACGAAATTGATTTCAAAAGGGATTTCAGTTAAAATATTCACAGTAAACACATACTTCGATTTTCTATTTTCATTTTGAAAAATTTTCTAGAAAACAATAATAATTTTCTGAAAGTAAACATACCCTGCGGTTTTAATCACCAAAACCAATACAACTAAGCTAAAACTTTACGCATGGCTCTACTTTTATATATATCATTGGTCCAGTGCTATTAATTTATACAGCCAATTGAAATATGGTCAATATTACTATATTTAAAATAGCCAGCCCAAGTTCAAGATTTTGCTAGTAATTGCCTGACTTCCACTACATTAGCATTTCATAATATACTGTGGAATTAATATTATGATAATTAGATGTCTAAAGTATGATGCTTTATACCCACAACACTCCCTTTCACTAATAAATACCAATCATTTATAATTGAGATTTATTCCGAAAAAAGAGGGTTTATATTTGCATTGATTCTCCTGTAAGTCTTTATGTGGCCAAATCATGAACAATGGTTTGCAATTGGATGTAACTTTATCTAGGATGGGATATATTTGTTCTTTAAAGAGAAACTATGTAGTTTCTTTTTTTTTTTTTTTTTTTAATCTAGTATTGGAATTATTACAATTTTAGAACGTACGGAATAATATTTTAAAGAGCAGCAAAACATATTTTCAAAAGTTTTTAAAACAGCTGCATGTTTAATTTACTAAAAAAAAAAAAAAGCTGCATGTTAAGGACTCTAAATTGAGTGCTAACTTTATCTCTTCTTTAGAACTTTTTAGTTATTGCTAAATATTGTATTCTGATAGCTGTATTGTGTAGGTTACACTTCCTATTCATTTCATGTAAAGAATATAAAACTAAAAGAAGAAAAGTTACTGTTTATAATAGCATTAAATTATTTGTCCAATGTTTCCAACATTCTTATGCCATACCCATCCACTGTACTACCATTTATAGCGAATCGTGCATGCTAACTGCACACTTTCATTCCCAATCTTCTAATTAAATTCTAGAAAGGGAACTGTTTTTTTAATTGAATTTTTTTAAAAAAAAATTGATCTTCTTTATATATATTCTGTTAGGTAAATTCGTACTATTAATCAGATTATAAAATTTATTAAATCTAAAATTTTAGATTTGATATTTGACAACTAATTTATATATTAATTAATTAGGAATTTATGCCATTAATTACTTGCCTTTCCTTGTATCAACACTGAAATTGGGGGCAATGCAGAATTACAGCTTCTTCTTTTTTAAAAGTAAATAATTTTTTATTGAAAATATGAGGAGAAAAACCACCTTACTCAGAAATTAAAATGATGAAAAAACTCATTACTAGAACTAAGCATATCTGCAAGACATGATAAATCCAAGCCTCAAATTAATTAAAGTTGATTCTTTGTGGCATATGCTCTAATGTTTTAGGACTAGTTGACTGACAATAAATAAGTGCAGATATATAAGCATAAATTTCATATTTCTGTCAAATATTATGCCCAATTAAGCAAAAAGAGATTCCCACTATCATATATATTTCTGTTTAAAAAAGGGATTCCCAGTTCTGCGATCATATGGTGACGGAAAGGTACATAAGAGATATTTGTTATGAATACCTTTCCATCACCATTTTTTATCATAAGAGATATTTGTGACTTATGTTAATATTCTTATTCTGCCACCATATGACTCTTAGACTCTGAAAACTATCATTCCCAAATGAATTTCTTTTTTATTTTTTTTACATAAATCTGCTTCGTGAAAAAAAAAAGAAAAAAAAGAAAGCGAATAGAACACAATTAATTGCACGATACAATTTCTATTAAGAATATAAGAATATATAGAATCTATGAGGTGAAATGAGAATTTATTATCTCTTAATCAAATATTTTGAATTTAAGTCCTAAATATAGATTACCTTTAAAATTTAGAAGAAAATATATTTCATCTTTTTAACGAGTTTTATACAATACGAATCCAAATTACTATATTATAAAACAAAAAACCTCTAACCAATTACTCACTTCTCTATTTTTCGTTTCTTCTTTTTCTTATTCTTTGATTTAATTTTAATTTTTTATAAGACTACCATCAACGTTAACGCAAACAGCAACCCTTCTTTTATTATTTCTTTTCCTTTTTTTTTTCCCTAAAAATATCTTATCTATAATTATTTAGCTTTTTTTATCATTTTTCTTATTCAATTAAATAAAGCGCAACTGCTATAACTTGAAAGGGATTGTTATACCATGAATTCCAATTCATATAGTATTATAGACTAAAAGGTCATTATATGTCTGAAAGGCGGTGACAATTTTATAAATAAAACAAATTTACACAATTATCAAACACATAGTGACAATTTTGAAAATATTCATCATCCATTTATAGGTAATTCATTAATTTATTGAAAAAAGTTCATTTGTTATAAACTGAATATTTATTAGAAATAAAATAAAAGTCACTAGTTTATTACTGCATATTCATTTAGTTTTAAATTCTAGGTTTATTAGCAATGAAGTAAAAAGTTTATTTAGTTTATTGAAATAAATTCATTTATTATAAAACTGTAGATTCATTACAAATTAAGTAAATATTTATTAGTTTATTAATAAAGTTTTATTAGTTTTTTGAAAAAAATGTTTATTAAAAATAAATTAAATATTTATTAGTTTATTAGTAAATATTAGTTAATTTATTGAAAAATATTTACTTGATATAAACTGATATAGGATCATTAATTTATTACTAAAGGTTATGCTATTTTTTTTTTTAGGTATTTTAATATATATGTACGAATCAATTGAATTTTCGAAAGAATTCAAAATGCAATAAAAAAAATAAAGACAAATAACAAATCGAAACTGAATCACACTTGAAAAACATAAAATATTTAATCTGTAAATTATAATATTTCAAATTTGAAGAAAATAAATAAAATAATATATAAATATTAGTAGGAAATTCTAAAATGTGAGAAAACTCTAACATTTGACTTGAATGCGCAGCAAACTTTCAAAACCTGGCCTTCACTGATAATTAAGGAAGAAAGATGCAAAAGCTGTCACACGTGTTAAATAGACATTGGCTCGTAATGCTATATGAACGGGAGTTGAGGAGTAGGGCGTGTGAGAGGAGCATTTTTAGGAAAAAGATAAAGAGACACAAAGCAAAAGAGGCCCATTCAAGTAAGGCTGTTCATGGGTTGGGTCGGTCCAAAATTACCCGACTCAACTTAGATTCTAGGCCTTAGACCGACAAGGATCAAAGATCCAAGGCCCAAAAGATGCAACTATAATCCATAGATGATTGGGCATTGAAGGTCCAACCATGACATTATATATTGGGAACTTTACAGAAATGTCAAAAATTCCTAAAATATTATGATCTCTACTCAATTTTTTCAAAACTATCAAAAACATCAAAAACAAACAAACAAATAAAAATATCTACACTTAAAAAGTCACACAAAAATATAACAAAAAGTTCACATTCGATATATCTCTGGTATACCTTGGTTCGGTATTTTAAAAATACATTGGATATACATTAGTTTGATATACATTGAAAATATATTGGATATACCTTGAAAATTCTTTAGAAATTTCTTAGAAAATACATTGAGTATATATTAAGAATTACATGAAAATACTTTAGGTATATTTTAGGAATATTTTGGGAATATTTTGATAATTTTTTTGTGATTTTCAAAAAAAAAAAAAGAATAGAATTAATTATTTTGTAAAAATTTTGAGTTCCAATGAGGATCCCATTATTTTTGAAATCAATACAATTCTGGTCGGAGTACTTTTGAAATCGGTACTAATTTTATTCAAAAATTATGAGTTAAATATCCTTGGAATCGATTGAAAGAAATAGATTTATCGATAGAGAGAAAATGGAAAAAAAAAAGGAGTTAGTTAGAATAAAAATAAACGGAATCTATAGCCCAAGTTAACCTCAAACAGAGTTAGTCAGAATAAAAATAAACGGAATCTATAGCCCATAGTTAACTTCAAACGATTTAAAAAAAAAGAACGGCTTATAATATTAGGAAAAGATAAGCATACGAATGCATAATGAGGTGTGGAGATATTAGAAGTATCTTTTCATGGAGTTTGTTTTATTATTATCTGTTTTTAATGATTAACTATCCAATTTGGATGTCTCAATTAGGACATTGCTAGAGCTCAAGGGAAAATCCCAATTACAAAGCCTACGTCGCTAATGCAGTCACTGATCTTCTCAAATTGTGCACTACTAATGTCGAAGCAATGATTTGGCACGACTATTGCTTTCTCAGATTCTCCGATCGTTCTTTCTCCGACCAAGTTAGCAACGCCAATGACTCATACATTCTATGGAGTATAGGTGTGATCTCCCGCCAGCAAGGCCGACTCTATATGACGCTGACCTTTAGAGGCTCGCCCAGGCTGCTTCTTATGGCCTGCTGCTTCCTTGTTCTTATAGATGGAGAGAGAGATAGGAGAGAAGAAAAAAATGTAAAATTGATCAAGAAAGTAAAGATGAAAAGAAATTTGGTAAAAAAAAAAAAGAAAAAGGGATAATTTTGAAAAGAAAAAAGTTACAACGAGGTAATTCATGTAAAAAATCCTTTTATATCTATAGTTACTAATATGTGTTTGATATGTAAGATTTTCTTAATAATAAAAAATCAATATCAAACATTTAGATTGCATAAACTTTAATATCCAATTACCTTAGAATTTTATGATTTTTACAAACTTAAAAAAACATATCTTGATCCATCACGTATAATCAATCACAACAAGATCCTGATTATAGAAGAAGAACAGAAAAAACTAGAAACGCAGGAACTTTTTTTCTTTTTTTTTTTTTTTAATTTAGAAAAAGGTGAGCTAAGCTTACAAGAACCACAAGCTACCAAAGATAAGAGGTGCCAACAAGATCATGATGAAGCCAATAAGAGAAACCACGTTGAGGGCTAGTGAGAATGTGAATTCCAACCGGATAGTCATAGGCCAAATGAGAAAGATGGTCTGCAGCTTGGTTAGCTTCTCGGTACACATGATAGAATTGAATAGAGTCGAAAGAGGTGACTAGACGCCTGATTTGATGAATCAGAGGCAGGTATTGGGCATTAGGATTATAAGACCCTTTAATCATGTTAATGACCACTTGATTATCACATTCCAAAATAGTGAAATTAAGACCAGCATCAAGAGCAACCTGTAAACCACGAAGAAACGCCCAAGCTTCTCTTTTTGAATAGGGTAGCAGCTAAAGCTAGCCACAAACCCCAACTTCCAGCTTCCTTGAGAATCCTGAATTAGACCCCCTCAAATTGCCAATCCAGATGTGTTATCATAAGCTGCATCAGTGTTGAGCTTGTATACACAAGTGGGAGGGCAGGACCACTTTATCCATCTGGCATTAGCGCTATCCTCCATTATTTCTCCTAACTTCACAAAAGTTTCGTCAATGGTAGAAGCAAAGTCGATAGCTTGTGATTATCATTGAAAATAACTTCATTTCTCCTCTTCCACAAAAACCAACCAATCCTGAAAATACTGCTCCACTTGGAAATGCCCACCAGATCAAGCTGTAGATTCATGCTATTGCTGACCCACTCTGCAATATTATCACCATTTGAGAGCCAAGTCGTGTTGCCATGGCACAACAAAGATCAAAACTGAACAACAATGAAACAATCCTTTAGGACATAGAGCACTGATTCTTCACCATTAGTACAAATAAAGCAGACCTGGAAGTGAGCCAAATGTCTAGAGAAGCGGACTTGGTTAGTGAGGAGACCCCATTGATGGCTTTCCAGAAAAACACTTTCACCCGTTGAGGGCGATTCCAATTAAACTCAACTACGTCAGTAGATTCGCCATTAAGATATTTATTTGTCGATTTAATGGTAAAGTTTTCCGAAGGAGTTAAACTCCAAAAGCTCTTGTCATTGCTTTGGTTCCTCGATGAAGGGTAGAGTGAAGCAATGTAGAGAAGGGCCATTTGAGGGAGCAAATCGGAAAAAAGATGCCACTTCTAGTTCCTATTATCATCAACAAAGTAAGAAACTGACTTATCTTTACTATTGGCAGATTAGTAACACAATCCCAAAGAGTGCCAGCAATGCCCGGAACCCACTTATCCAACCAGAAACTGACAGCCTCACCATTGCCCAACCACCATATCTCGTTATTCTTCATGGAACTCCAAATTTGATAGATCCCTTTCCATATAAAGGAGCTCGTGGAAGAATAAATGGGTTTATCATCATTATTATGAGCAAAATTGTATTTAGAGCAAAGAATACGAACCCAAAAAGCTTTTGGGTCATTGTAAATACCCCACGCAAGTTTCATACGAAAAGCATCATTCAGGACATCCAGACTTCTAAAGAGAGGCCACCTTAATTCTTATATTGCTGGACCTTATCCCATTTAACAAGAGCAACTCCTCTCCGCTCTTTTGTATTGCCCAAACAAACTCATGAATCTTCCTTTCCAAATCTTTCAAAAGAGTGTTTAGAATATTTGTTGTCTGCATCGCATAATTAGGAAGAGAGATGAGAACAAATTGCGAAAAAGGGATTCTACCTGTTAAAGAGATTTAACTGGCATTCCAGGAAGAAATTTTAGAGTTCATCTTATCCAGGATATAACTATAGGTGCTCCATGTAATTCTAGAATGGATAAGGGGTACAACCAAATATCTGCCAAGATCCAAGGTCTCCTTGAAACCCAATTTATAACTGAGAGTGATACGAGTTTGCCGTGGGATATTCTTAGAGAAAAAGACGATCGTCTTTGCTGAACTCACTCTCTGGCCCGAGCAAGAGCAGAAAATATCGAGCACCTTTTTAATCATTTCCACTTCCATACTGTCAGCTTTTGCAAATAAGATCAAGTCATCAGCAAAGAAGAGGTGAGAAATAGGCAAACCATTTCTTCTCAGTCGAATAGGCTCTCAAAGGCCAAAATCAACAGCATACTGAATGCCATGAGCCAATCTTTCCGTACAAAGCACAAAAAGATATGGTGAAAGACGACACCGTTGTCGCAAACCATGACTGGGCGAAAAAGCATCAGTAACCTCCATAAAATCTGCATCTTACTAGAGGAGATACAATGCATGATGACTGAAATAAAGGAATTAGGAATACCAACATCCTCCAAAGTGTCTTTAAGAAAATCCCAATTAATTCTATCATAAGCTTTTTCCAAATCCACCTTGATAGCTAAAAAACCTGCCTTGCCTGACTTATTCCACATAGTGTGGATGACTTCCTGGGCCACAACAATATTCTCTGTAATATGCCGACCCGCAATAAAGTTAGTTTGCCAAGGCCCTACCACCATAGGCAGAACGTTTTTAAGCCTATTAACAATAGCTTTTGTAACGGTCTTATAAAGAACAATGCACAAGGAAATTGGACAAAATTGAGAAATTCTTTTTGGCACTTCAACTTTAGGAATGAGACAAATAAAAGTATTGTTTACATCATTACCTAGAGCCCCACCATCCAGAATATGTTTAGTTTCTCTACAAAAATCATCTCCAACCAAGGGCCACCGAGTCTAGAAGAATCCAGCTTGAAACCCATCAGGCCAGGAGCTTTCCGAGGCTTCATTTGAAAAAAGCACTCTTCACATCATCGAAAGTGAAGGACTGAGCAAGTAAATGAAGCATATCCTCTTGAAGATAAGGAAAAGAATTCTGCAAGGAGAAAGGCTCTATATTCACTTCTTCACAATAAATATGTTCAAAAAAACAGATAGCCATTTCTTTGAGCACGCTAGGTTATCAATCAGATTGCCATTATCATCTTCCAGAAGCTCAATTTTATTCCGTTTCATACGCTTAATTGCGCTTAAGTGGAAATAGGAGGTGTTTCAATCTCCCCAGCTTATCCAATCCTTGCAAGATTTTTGCTTCCAAATAAGCTCTTCCTTCAGGAGGATCATAAGTAACTCCTTGGGAAGATTCTTTTCAAGTTCAATAAGGTGCGAGGCATGTCTATGAGACATAGCCTTTTGAATTGCATGAAGCCGGGCAAGAAGAATTCTTTTCTAGATGAAGACATTACCGAAGATGTTCTTGTTCCAGGCTTTGATTTTATTTAAGAAGGCCAGAAGAGAAGCCATGAAATCTGCTTAGATTGTCCACTCATTAGCAACCATATTACGGAAAGAGTCGTGAGTTAACCAACACTGAAGAAACCTGTAAGGCCGATTTTCCTTCACTGTAGCCTTCATATAGCAATTGAGATAAATAGGACAATAGTCCGAATGCATTCTGGCTAAGTGGAGCAGAAAAGCCTCCAGAAATTGTAGTCTCCATTCAGCATTGTAGATAGCCCGGTCAAGGCATTTCTGGAGGCCCCCTCTCTTCCACGTATACTCAGCCCCTTTGAACCCCAAATCCAGTAAGCCTGAGTTGAGAAACCAAATGACAAATTTTTTGCAAATTCTAGATCACCTGACTGACCCACCTTTTCTCTCCTTAGTGGACATGATAGCATTGAAATCGTTGACTAGCACCCAAGGACCAGTGACAAGATGCTGGTGAATAAGATGATCCCAAAGAGCACAACGGCGAGCTGGGTTTGGATGCCCATAGACAGCTGTTAACATATAAAAAGTAGAGCTTTTAAGAGTCACTCATGCGTGAATGTCTTGCATTGTGTTCTCATGGATGTCAATCTGCACTGTAACACTTCAAAGTAGCCAAATACCATCGAAAAAGCCATCGGCCTCTACTATGTGAGAAAAGGGATAGCTTAATTGTGTAATAACTAGATCATCTTTAATACAACTAATACGTGGCTCCAGCAAGACTACAATATCTATTTTTTTCTAAAACTAATATTTCATTAATCTCTATTTTTTCTTTCACGTTTTTGACAATTTTTTTTTATTACATGGTGAATAATGTATTATTAATATGTTGTCATGATTTTGTACTCTTCTTGTTGTCATGTGTTTTATAAATTCACTAAGAATTAAAATAAACAATTTGATAGGGCAATGCTAGAGATAGTCACTTTAAGAATCATTTTAAATAATAAAATTATTAGTAATATTATAAATGCATTTATAATAGGAGACATAATTTCTAATTACAAATAAAAATATTTATACTAATTTAATATTATTTTCAATATTTCAATTATTTTTATTTTTATTACTAAGAATGTATCAATCTAGTTAGAATATTCTGGTAACTTTTTAATAAAAAATTTATTTTTATTTTTATAAATATATATAATATAATTGTTATGAAAAATTAATTTGTTATTAATATAAAAAAAATTCAAAATGGTGTTCTTAAAGAAGTATAGATGTTAATAATATGTAAATAACGGATGAAAAATGCTAACAATACTTTTTTAGACGCATTTCTTTAATTAGTCCACATCATTAAAATCTTAATTTATAAAATTTGTTACTTTATTTAATAAATTAAATTTACTAAATATGGACCGATTAATATTGATGTGGTGCAGAAATGATAAGATTGAAAAGTAGGAAAAATGGACTGATGTAGCGGCTAGTATTAACTGTAAAGGCGGTCAACCCGTTTCAATTATAAGAATAAGCAAAATTGTTGCTAATCTGCAGAGTGAGTGAGTGGTAATGGCTTTCTCCCCATTATCTTCATGGCTTCCTCTTCTCTTAGTGCTGCCACTAATTCTCCTCTTCAAATTGAAAAAGAAAAGGGGCAATTACAAGAATCTGAATCTGCCACCAAGCCCTCCTGGACTCCCAATCTTAGGAAACTTGCACCAACTCAGTGATTTGATCCCTCAATCTTACCTTGAGCTGTCCAACAAGTATGGGCCTGTGATGCTTCTTCACCTGGGTCGCATACCAGACGTCATAGTTTCCTCCGCCGAGGCAGCCAGAGAGGTGCTCAAAGTTCAGGATCTTGTGTGTTGCAGCAGGCCTATTTTAGCTTCTGCTGGCAGATTAACTTACAATCTCAAGGACATGGCTTTCACACCTTACGGTGATCACTGGAGGAACATCAGAAAAATTGGTGTTCTTGAACTCTTCAGCGTCAAGAGGGTGCAGTCTTTTCAATATATCAGAGATGAAGAAACGGAATTGCTACTCAAATCCCTCTTTGAAGCTGCATCTTCTGCAACTCCTGTTCATATTACTGATATGTTGTTTGCACTCACTGCGAACATCACATTTAAGATGTCTTTCGGGATTTTTGATTATCGAGGCACCCAATTCAGCTCCAATGGATTCCATGAAATTGTTCATGACGCAGCCGCCGTGACCGGAAGCTTCTCCGCCGCTGAGTACTTCCCTTATTTCGGTTGGATTATCGACCGGCTCAACGGTCATCATGCAAGGACTGAGAGAGTCTTTCACCAGTTGGACAAATTCTTCCAACATGTCATCGATGAACATATGAAGCCTGGAAGAAAGAAGGACCACCCTGATGTTATTGATGTCCTTGTAGCAGTGGAAAATGAGCAATCAGGTGGTCAGCTCAACTTAGATAATTGCAAGGGAATCCTCCTGGTAGTTAATTAACCTCCAATTTCATTTGATTTTCCCACTATTCAATCATTATTAGTTCTTACGATGGATTAAACTAATATGTTTGTTTGTATCAGAATTTATTTCTAGGGGGAGTAGACACTGCAGCGATTACTTTGAACTGGGCAATGGCAGAGCTGATTAGGAAACCAAGAATAATGAAGAAAGTTCAAGATGAAATCAGAAATCATGTTGGAAAAAGAGAGAGAGTAACAGAAGATGATCTTGAACATCTTCAATACATGAAATTAATAGTGAAAGAAACTCTGAGACTGCATCCTCCTGTACCTCTACTAGTTCCAAGAGAAACCATGTCTCATGTCAAAATCGGTGGCTATGATATTCCACCAAAGACAATGATCCAAATCAATGCCTGGGCACTGGGTCGGGATCCTAAATACTGGAAAGATCCTGAAGAGTTCATTCCTGAAAGATTTGAGAACAGCTCCATAGACTATAAAGGAATGAATTTTGAGTATTTACCGTTCGGAGGTGGTAGAAGAATTTGTCCTGGAATCACAATGGGGATAATGACAGTTGAGACTGCACTTGCGAATCTTTTGCTGTGTTTTGATTGGAAATTGCCTGACGGGGTCAAGATTGAAGATGTCAATATGGAGGATATGGCTGGTGTTAGTCTTACTATCACTAAGAAGGAACCCGTCATCCTGGTGCCTGTCAAATATTATCCCTGATGAAAAATTTATTGTTTAAATTATGTTTATGATTTCATTTTATGGACCAAACCAATAATAAATAAATTATTAGCTCGTAACTCGAGCTTATGTAAGATTATATGTAGGATTTATTTGGTTGAGATTAATATACAGTTTGTTATTATCAAAGTAATAATTTATTTGGTTGATGATGTATTGAATGCATTGATAATTATGAAGTTAAACGAATGAAGTTTTTAATTAAAAGGGCTTAATTGTATAAATTGGAAAATTTCTCTAGTAATTAAAATAGTAAGGTTTTTTTTTTTCTCAGTTTTTAGACATTTCTCTTCTTCACCTATACTTTCAACTGACCTCGTCTGCAACTCTGCCGCCCATTTAAATTTGCTAACACGCATGTGTTTCCCTTACCCATGCACATTATTTATGGGTTTTCAAAACTAAAACTAAATGTTACCATAATGTTTTTCTTTTTGTGTTGAGACACCAACAATGTTTATCTTGATATATGAAGTTGATAGAAGAACAATTATTAATGGCCTCGTTATTATTATTATTTTTTTAATCTCTTGGTATCATTGATTTCATCAACTCTAAAAAGGTTTTGTTCGGACTAATTGTTTATAAAAGCGAATAATTGATATCAATTGAGTCTAACTCAATTGGTACACCTATTATGAAATAGTCATGATAAAGATGAAAGATCATGAATTTAATACCCAGCTCCTACAACATCATATACCAAAAAAAAAAAGCACACAATTGATGGATGGTATCACATGAAATTGGCTAGCTTTGACCAAGTATGCAATGGTTTTTAACATGAATGATGAAGAGTAGTGATGGTTTAGTATACTGTCTTCTACTAGTTTCAATAGCCGTAGACAGGCGTTGAAGCCTCTAATCCATTGCCATCACTGAATTTTGTTTTTATTACGGCAAAATCACAAAACTTTTTTTGTCCCAAAAAAGTTACACTTTCATAAGCTCCAGGCGTCCAAAAGATAAAGCAGTACTAAATAATCAAACTTTTTGCAGAATTTTGAAAACTTACACTTTCACTTGCCACTGTCTCCTCCAGTTCCTCTGCTCTGCGCATTCTAGTGCCCAGTTCCTTTGCTTGAACCTCCACTTGCTCTTTAAGCGAACTGGCCTCTGCCCTTAAACACAGTAATATATCAAATAAAACAGAGAAATAACTGTTGAGTACATGTATCTAATATAGATTTTGCTGTCAATTTGGAGTCTTAGCATTTTAGGACTACCTTAATTCCTCCACTGTATGCCGCAGCTCTATTATCTCAAGCTGAGATGTTTTGATAATATTCTCCTAAGCACCAGCCTATGTACAATGCATGAATTCATGTAGAAATCAGAACATATTTGCAAAGAACAAAACTCCAAGATACTTATATAAATAAACAGTAAAAGTACTTACCAGGGTATATATTTCATTTTCTTCTGTGTCTTGGAAAACTGGAACCTTATTAAGCTGAAGAACTTTACGAAATCTGAAATCTATTCCAGCCTCTCTGCAGCCTGAAACAATTCATTTGTTTTTGAAGATTGGTCAATTTCATCCTCTTTGATAAAGCACATCTTTCTCCTTAAGCAATCGAGCCACTGTTTCGTTTGAACTCTTCACTTGATGACTTTTCGCCTCAAAAGAATCCCTTGTTTTTTTGACAGCAATTAACTCGTCAATTGATTCCATCCCTGCTAAAGACGCACGTCTATTCTCCTCTATATCCGTTTGTTGAGGGAGAAACAAGGACTCTGACAGCTCTGATTCCATATGAATAGCATCAACTATCTTAATAACACCATAGAGCCGGTCATGAATTTTAGCCACTAAATTCAACTGATGAACTAACAAAGGCCTCTGCATTTCCATCTTTGACTCCAAATTTCTCAACTTATCATCATACTCATGAATTGACTCTCTCAGCTCTGAAGCTTCCTTCTCCATTGGGCGGGTCTTCTCTAACATCTCTCTCTCAATTTCTGTAACATTTCCTTCCTTTTCTGCCACAATCTTCTCTAAATTTTCAATCAATTAAGTCTTCTTAGCCAGTTCATCTCTCAATCCACTAACCGAAGCTTCAAGCTGAAAAACCTCAATGGCAATTTCGTAATTTCTCTGGTCCTTCTGTTCTCTTGCTTCATTCCTTGATTTTGCAGCGGCGTCAATCTGCCCAAGGAGCTCCTCAACAATCTCATCGGTTCTCTTAATAACTCCATAAGCAACAGCCTGTAATCCAATGTATTTCTACGATCTAGGCAGCCCCGCCGCGTCAAAATTCTTGAAGTTGCTTACTTAACCAGATATCTTCTCGATTCCGCTCACTAGCATATTCCTCGAACTCTCAATCCCCGACTGCAATCCGTCTCTAGCTTTCACAGTCTCGTCAAATTGCTTCCTAATCTCATCTCTCTGCTTCACAGCCTCTTCTTTCAGCTCGCTCACTCCAACCAATTCCACAGAAATTGTCTCCTTTTCTTTCAAAATATCTTCTTTCTCACGCAGACCTTCATCCCGCTGCCTCGCACACTCATCTCGCTTCTTTATCGCCACATGCGCAAGCGCTTTTAACCGATTAAACGAAACCTGCAACTCCGACTTGGAGGTCTCGGCTGCCTCATGAACAGCTCTCTCGCGATCAAGCTCTCACGATATTTCTCCACAGACACATCTTCCGCACTCGGACTTCAAATTACGATCGGAAGCGGATCGTCTCCCTCCACATGACTTAAAAACGGCATCGTCGTCTTCGACGGTACCGCTCGCCATTGTCAGATTGAATTAGACATTCATAATAACTTTTCATGAATTCCTAATTTATTGGAGATACTGACAATCCCTGGAATCTAGATTAGATGAGGTGTAAGTAGACGATTTCTTTAAATACATTTCCAAATATTCAATTAAGAATTCTGATTTGATCCGAAACGACAATGGAATTGGAAACAAGAAGATTATATTACTTAAGTAATTATTGAAAGTATCTGAAGAAGAAGATACCTTAAAGGAAATGAAAGGGAAGACGGTGGACGAAAGAGAGCGAGAAACAGAACACAACAAACAGCAGAAGTTACCAACCAACAAGTCTTCCTTCCTCTGTTTTTTGTCGACGAAAAACAATTACAGAATATTTTTATGCGGAGTAAAGGTTTTGGTACGGCGCAGGTGCATAGCCTATCGTGCTGAAGACGGTGGTTGCTTTGTTTATGTGATTAAGAGTGTCAATTGTTGAACTCATCCAAGCATCCATCTCTACGGGAAATATGTCTGCTTCTGTTTGAGCTAAGTGTCAATGATATGTTACTGACAATTTCATTCAATCTCGCCTTTAAATCTTTACTGAAATTAATTATATCTTCACTGAATTTTCTATATGCATCCAGATTGCAGGGATTCTGCCAAACTATTCTAATGGGTTTCTCAATTCCAAATTTTTCTCTGATTATTTGTCAATAGAATTAATTGGAAACAGTACATTACTGAAATGGGTTCCTTAAATACTTTCTGTAAAGTTCTCTGCCAACTTGGGGTTTTTTATCAGAAAATGTTAAAACTATTCCAGGAGGCATATCCTGACAACCAGGAGGTCCTTGGAGTTTGACTAGCACTTACAGACGACTTACCACTCAAAGAATTCTTCTACACAAGCAAAGTTCTCTCTTTTTTCTTAGGGTTCAACGCCATACAATGATGGCTACCATTTTCATATGGGATGCTGACAGGCAGATGTGTCTAACTGAAGGGAAAGACAGTCATACTTTCTCTCAAAGCCAGACCTACTCCCGCTTGAGGGATTACTCCTACTGGTTCAAAGAATTTAGAGAAAATTTACGAAATTGTATGGCTTCTCATTTCGTTTTCTCATACATGGACTCATTCTGAAGCTGAAACTTTCAACTTTGTATCGAATTCCACGCCATGGAACTCAATCCGGCGACCTTGGTTACTCAGCACAGCTGTTGTTAACTACATAAAACAAAAATGGGATTTTAAAGATTGCCCTGTTATGGTAGTGTTGGATTCGCAAGGAAAGGATACAAATTCAAATGCAATTGATATGTTTCTAATATGGGGTGCCAAAGCATATCCCTTCTCATCTTCAGGGAAAAACCGACTCTGGGAAGAGCAGAACTGGACTATGCAGTTCTTGCTCGACGACATTGGCACCTTGCTAACTAGATGGGTGTGAAAATAATTAAGCAAATCTAATTTCATTGTTGCATAACTTAAGGTGCGATGCTCATTGCATTCTATTTGTGTAAGGTAGAAGAAGGCAGGAATAAATACTGACGGCTAAACAATCAAAAATCAGACAAGTTATGCTTTCTTGTGAATCAATTGTTTCACATTCCTTTGTCCTGCTAAGAACAATATCCTGTCAACAATCTTTAAATTGTTGCATCATGAGCAAATGATAATTCTTGCATGGCAATCATGAGAGAGAGGGAGATAAAGAGAAAAAGATAAAAAAAAAAAAAAAAAGGGAAATTTCATGGTGAAGAAAAAGAACAGAAGAAGTCTTCACAGTTGCTATATATCACCCTAATGAAACTTTCTGATATAACAAATTAGGTCCATAAATTTATCAACAATCAGGCTTGAATGAGTTATATTTTGCAGTAATCAGAATACACTGTCTTGTTATAACACAAAAATTAACAAAAATACAGGAGCACAATAATTTTTTAGCCTATGAAATTGTCTGCCTTGCATGTTCTGCAAATCCGCAGTATTGTTGCTTATGTGAACATATGCAGCAGAGATATGACAATATCTCAAAGTTTTCCTATTTCTTGATTCTGTGAAGGAAGGTCTCGTATCAGTTATTCTAATTCTGGTATGCAAATCATTTGTTCTCAACAAGGAAATCCAAGCATATGACATTATGATGATATTAATTCATAAGACTTGCTTTTTTCGGTAACAGACATTAGATACCCTACAACATTACTGCTGAATAGCAAGCTTTTTCTCTTTTCTGCTCTCTTTGTTTATTGCTTTAGCTGTAGGAGCCAGTAATTCAACTTTAATTGTAACATTCTTCTACCCAAAATCAAGACATTTTTAGTCAAACAATTAGAGCTAAACCCATGATCAATGAGCAAAATATTAAGGTTGGGATGACACTGTTTCTCACAGAAAACGAGAACCTTTTAGTGTTAAGCACTAATCAGGACTATTACATATCCTAAAACAGATTGAAGAGGCAACCTACACTGTTAAAGATGATGTGGAAAGGAATTTGATGAAGCACTTAGCATCAAATCAATGATATTTCCTCCTACTTTTCACTTTAATGATGCAATATAGATTTTTGCACAAAATTTGATTTTCCTTTATTTTTTCTCCTTACTATATTCTCATGCATTAATTAAAAATAACATAGGTAGCCCTAAACAAAATGGAAATGCATAGGCGTATTACCTGATAATTACCGATCAATGCAACCTTCAAATACCAGAACTGTAAAATATTTATACTGCAGATTTGCATTAGAGCATACCTTTGTGCTGTCTGTAGAATCCCATCACAGAAATGGAAGGATATTTCTGTAGGAAAAGAACACGACAGTCAAAAGGAAATCTTTAGAGCATAGAATAATGGATCAATAACTATAAGGTAAGAATAATATGATACAATCACTGATATGTAATATACTGTTTCAACGTGTTTCTCACAAGTAAAGGTTAATCACAATTCCTAGAGTACAAATGTTGGACTAGTTAATCTTTTTTATATTTTTATAAACTATAATGCTACTCTTATCCAAAATTCTTAAACCCCATAAGAAGCAAAGTACCAATTTTAGTTGTCATTTTCCAATTTGCAACACCTATATAAGGGTCAGAGTTAACTAAATCCAAACCCACAAAATCTTCTTCTCTTCTCTTCTTTCTTTCACCTGTTCTTCTCTGCTTAGAGTATTATCTTCGCTCTGTCTGCTATGGCAGTTGTACCTCACAGGAGCTCAAATCCTAGAGCCGAACGCCATCTGTTTTCCTCATCAGATGACAATGCAATGATGAAGCAAATTGTGGCTACTCATGCTCCTGATGGCCGTGACTTTGCTGTCAAACCTCTTCTTCATATTGTTGAGGACATTTTCAACCGTGCTGCTCCTACTGGCATTGCTGCCATTGTTCAGCATCAGGTATAATTAGCAATTACTTGCTCAGTTTGGATCATGAATTTGATGACATATAGCCTCGTTGCAGGGTGTTCATCAGGCACAACTTGACACCATGGATGAGAGCGCTTTTCAAAATGGCTTTTTCGAAATGCTGGAAATATTATCATATCCAATCAACAAAATTTCCAGCGAGGTTTACAGGGTTTCTGATCTTTACAATGCATAATTATTGATTTCTTTTCGTGATAGAGATATGATAATAGGCATTCTTACAGTTATCCAGCAAGTGTTCTGCTGGAGGAGGAGATGCTCATGCTACAACATTGTCAATCTTTCATTTGGTATCAAGCTACTCATGGGATGCAAAAGTGGTGCTAACTTTAGCAGCATTCGCGGTGAACTATGGCAAGTTCTGGGTTGTTGCACAGCTTTACCTTACGAACCCATTGGCCAAAGCTGTTGCTTTCCTTAAGCAATTGCCAGAGATCCTGGAAGGTGCTGATGCATTGAGACCAAAGTTTGAGGCACTCAACAACCTTATCAGGGCTGCTCTGGATGTTGCAAAATGCATTGTCGAATTCAAGGAGCTTCCATCTCAATATATCACTCCTGACACACCAGAAATGTTAACTGCTACTGCTCACATCCCCACAGCTGTTTATTGGACTATCAGGAGTATTGTAGCTTGTACATCACAAATCATTGGCCTTATTGGCATGGGCCATGAGTATGTTTTAATTCTAAATTTTAAGCTATTAGTATCAATACATTTGCTTCTGCATCTCATTGCTTGAACACAGGTACATACCATCAGCAACCGAAGCATGGGAGCTGTCAAGCTTGGCCCATAAGGTTAGAAACATTCATGAACATCTGATGAGGCAGCTCACTCTTTGCTATCATCACATTGGTGAGTCTTCCTGGAATTCCGTGTTATAAAATAGAAGCAGTGATAAGTAAAGTTTTCAGCAAATTCCATTATCTTTTATACATGATGCAGATGAGAAAAGGCACAATGAAGCATATCAAACACTAATTCGCCTATTTGAAACTAGCCACATTGATAACATTAAGATCCTGAGGGCTCTGATTTATGCTAAGGATGATCAGCTACCACTTTTAGATGGTGCCACCAAGAGAAGGGTTGAATACATGTTCCACTAATAATTCTTTTAATCTATGGCTTACTAATGGTGATTAGAAATACTCAAGTTTTACGGAAATTGTTGTGTGACAGGTTAGCCTTGATGTGCTAAGGAGAAAAAATGTGCTGCTGTACATATCAGACCTTGATCTCCCTCATGAGGAGCTTTCAATGCTTGAACAAATGTATAGTGAGGCCCGTCAGAGTCCAATGAGGACTGAAAGTCAATATGAAGTGGTGTGGCTACCGGTGGTGGACAGATCAACCCCATGGAACGATGCAAAACAGAAGCAATTCGAGAATCTCCAATCACTGATGCCATGGTACACAGTCTATCACCCTTCCCTGCTCGATCCAGCAGTCATCAGGTATATCAAGGAGGTGTGGCACTTTGACAAAAAGCCATTGCTGGTGGTCTTGGACCCTCAAGACAAAGTAGTGAATCCTAATGCTATCCATATGATGTGGATTTGGGGAAGCACAGCTTTCCCATTCACCAGCCTCAGGGAGGAACAACTCTGGAAAGAAGAATCCTGGCGGATTGAGCTATTAGCAGACGCCATCGATCCAAATATCATTACCTGGGTATGATCTCATTTTCCTTCAAAACGCTAGTAAGATTAGACAAAGTAGCTTAGTGGTCGAGTTTCTGTCAGGACACTGAATCCTGGCGTCCTGAAGAAAAGTAATGCTTTGATAATTTCTTGATGCTAAAAATTTTGGACTTGTCAGATACAACAAGGTAGATACATATGCTTGTATGGAGGAGAGGACATTGAATGGATAAGAAAGTTCACTCTAACAGCAGATGCTGTTGCCCGAGCTGCAGGAATCCAGTTAGAGATGCTGTATGTAGGAAAGAGCAATCCGAAAGAGAAAGTGAGAAAAAACATTGAAATCATTAGGTCCGAGAACCTTAGCCATGTGCTGCAAGATAATACATTGATCTGGTTCTTCTGGGTAAGGCTGGAAAGCATGTGGCATTCCAAGGTGCAACATAACAGGACAGTGGAGAACGATCCCATAATGCACGAGATTGTGACGATGCTGACCTTCGATGGCAGCGACTATGGGTGGGCTGTGATCAGTAAAGGATCGGGTGGTGAAAATCAAATGACAAAGGCAAAAGGAGCGGATATTATCCAGAGCTTTGATGACTTCCAGTCATGGAGGAACACTATAGAGGAAAGAGGGTTTATTCCAGCACTGAATGAGTACCTCCATGGACACCATAGCCCAATTCACTGTAACAAGCTGATTCTGCCGGGCAACACCGGAAGGATCCCGGAGAGGGTGGTGTGTGCAGAATGTGGCCGCCCCATGGAGAAATTCATCATGTACCGCTGCTGCACCGATTAATCTTCAATTTATTAGTCCATTATGGCTATTAAGCTACTGCTGTTTATGTATGTGTGACCCTGTCAAGCTGAATCCAATAACTGCTGCCGTTTTCTCTGATTGTATTATTAAGTAATTTATGTTGTTGCATATGCTGAGGGAGAAGTGATTTTGCAATTTTACTTTCAGGCATTTATATTTCAATTCATCTCACCTTTAGATCCGAATGCAAATAATTATCAACATAAATTTATCAGTTCCCCAATTTTAATAAAAGAAATTAAAATTTAAAAAAAAAAAACTTTTTAACCAAAATTTGAACCGAAAAGAAAAGGATTTGTTGATTTCCCAAAAAAAAAAAAAAAAAAAAAGAGAAAAGAAAAGGATTTGGTAGGTAAAAAAGAAAGAAAGAAGGAAATGTACCAGGAGACAGGTAACACAGTGCATATAACCAAAAAGGAATTCACTACGCTGTTTAATACTGGCATTGAATTTATGCTTCGGAAACACGAACTTCCTCCATTAAATTAACAAGGAAGAGTTCACCAGTATGAAGCAACTACGAACTAAACAAATATTTCATTCAATAAAATTTAGAAACAAACAATGGCACAGTCCCGATCAAAGCTTCGCATCCTTATCGAAGAAACAATGCGCAGCAATATTGAATCGGAGAAGATGGAATTGAAACTGATTTCCGCTTCCGCAGTCGCGTCCTTGTGGATTTGATTAAGCCATTGAAGAACGCAACGCCTATCGAAAGCGAATCAAAGATCAAATTCTAAACTAGTAGAACATCAGCTGAAAAATCTCATAGAAGAATCGAAGTTCCCAATTTGAACCTTCAAGACGGATAGCCCTATCTTTGGTATCTCCGTCGCCGATGAAAGCAGCACATTAGGAAACGGGGCTTTATTTAGCCCAGTGGAAGTCTTGGGCCTTGCTCTAAGCGTGAATGACTGAATCTGCATGTAAACCCACAATGCCCAAACCATTTTATTTTATTTTTTAATAAACAATTGTTTGCAATTTCTTTTAATAATTAATAATAATAAAAAAAAAAGAGTATTCACTGTTGAACAAACCAATCATATTTTCCAAGAATGAATTTTAAGCCATTCTATCCCTTTTCGATTCTTCTCTAACTTCAAAACTGATCTTCCATATTATAAGTTTAAGGTGCATAAATATTTTGCGTTGTTATTGTTCTCTCTAAATAAACCCAAAGTTGTTATTGTTCACTCTAAATAAACCTAAGTAGAACATAGATAAGTTATCTTTTGCCGCCAAGGTATTCCTTCACTCCACGGGTTCACGCACACTCTACCGAGAACAATGTCTCCAATTTGTGTTAAAAGAACAAGAAATACTATCTGCAAATTAAGTTTATGTCAAGCTACTTGCCAAATAGCATACATTTATATGCCCTGTCAACATACATTAGCGGTCATTTGGAATATCATACTCAGCTGATATACTAAGTGCATTCATGAAATGCCAATGCAACCAGCATTGCATAAATGTTCACAAAGAAAATTCACAACTACGTATCATTACTTGCAATCATCCGAAATAAAAGCTCATTAAAATCACGAAAGCTTTTCAATTTTTTGACAGATTTGAGAAAAAGAACAAGTGCCTTCCACCTGACCAAAAGAAGCTCCTTCCCTGCTAGTTCACTAGTTATCCACCCTTTCTGTGCTCTACAAAAGTGCAATAGTAGAAGACAGCTCAAGATGTCCCATGCATCAGATATTCAATGTCACATTTCCTAGCGGAGATTTTGGAAAATGTTTAATTAAAGGTGAATGCGGGTGCTATTTCAAAATGCAAAACCATCTGTTACATACCTACCTAGTATAAGCCAATGAAATCTAACATACAACCAAGCAGAGTATATTATACTTACTAAGACATACTTTCAAGCTAAACAAAGAAATGGAAGAATCTTCAAAAATAAACCAAAGCAAAAGAGTAAGGTCATATTATAAATTCAAGTACGGGATATCTCTATGAGGAAATGGGTATATAGAGCATTCTAAAAAGGATCAGGAGTGTTAAAGGTTTGATCGATGCAGAAAGCCGGTGGCTGCCAATGGAAGTTGGTTTTGTCAACATCCATCACTGCCGCCATTAACCTTGCTTCTCATACATTTTACACAGTCATCATTTCCAAGCCAATTGACCCATTTGAAAAGAAAAAATTCCACGATACTAAGAGAGATTTATATGATAAGATGAGATATTACCAACTTCGGGAAGGAGAAGACAGTGGATTAGAGGCTTCAACGCCTATCTACGGCTATTGAAATTAGTAGAAGACAGTATACCAAACCATCACTGCTCTTCATCATTCATGTTATATAATAATTCCAAACTGAAATAGCTACCAGAACTTCAGTCAAAAATACCAACGCTCAAGATGATTCAAATGAAACAAGACCAGACGATGAAGATCCAATATCACCATTAACATTACTTCCAGGACCTTTCTTCCTCTTCCGGCGCAATTTCTTGGCGCCTTGGCCAGTCACAGAACCGTCAGCTGTTGATATTGAATTGGTAGTCAAAGAGAGATCAGCGGTGCTTTGAAGATTTGAAGAGAAGTTTAGGGTCTGGAATGAGGTGATGCAGCAATCTTGCCAGTTGAGCTCGTTGAGGTCTGCAATTATATCCTCAAGATGAATGAACGCGCATGACGAGACACCATTGTCTCTCAAAGTGGAACGGGAGAGATTGACAAGGTCCAGCGTACCAACGGCTTCGGTTAATGCCTTCTGTCCAATTTAAAAGGAAGAAAAAACACAGAAAAAAAATTCGTATCGGATTTTGTTTGGTTGCGCAGACAATGAGAGAAAACTAGAGAAAGTTTAGATTCGAAAAGCACATGATGAGAGTGAAAAATTGAATAGAGGATTTACTCAATAACCAAATGCAAACATCTAAAGGCATATTATTTGCTAAGTAAAGTTTTCCAAACAAAACAAACAGCTAGTATGAGAAAACAGAAACATATTATTTTCCCTCAGTTTCTCAGCAACCAAACAGGTTGGTAAAAAATATTACTCACTGCAAACACAGGAGATAAAGAAATACATAAAGCGAAAAAGCAATTATAACCTTAGTAAGTTGACGCTTCTGGAAACCGTGCATGGAAATTAACTGCAAAATCAAAAACCAAAGCAAACACAGGAAACAAACAAACAAATATCAACATATCATTACCAAAGAAAAAAATGAAGAACAAATTAAAATTTGGTTAGATGACGAAAGGAGAGAGAGATACCTGACTAAGAAAACTGACGGTGGTATCAATTTGCTTGCCAGAGTTGAAGAAATCTAAGTACTGTTCTAAAGAGATTTTATCATTCTTCCCTTTCATTTTTGAATTCTGTCGATTCTTCTAATTTGAACATATCACTATTAATACTTTGCTGATTGATAAAAGAAAATGGGCTTGAAGCCCAAAAATCAGTATTGGGCTTTCCTTATGAATGACAGACCATACCTTTGGAGGCCCATTTGAATTCCTCGAAAAAGAAAGAATTTTTTTTACATAAATACTACAAATATATTCTCTTATTTTTTTTTAAAATGCATTTTTTTCATATTAGTCATTTCAAAAATACACCTTTTTATCACAGCATATATTATATTTATATTAAATATTTGAATAAACAAAAAGAAAAGATGCATTTTTTAAAAATAATAAATTTAAAAAATATTTTTGATAAATAAAAAATCTAAAAAGATGTACTTTCTAAATTTTCTAAAAATAGTAAATATTTTTAAAAAATTAAAAAGAAAAAGAAATTCATGTAATTTACTAAAAAAACAATTTCAAAGCCCATTAAGGAATGAGAGAAGATATATGATATTTAATAATACAATCCATATGATACAGATGCCAAGCAAGGCCACGCTGATGATTAAAATTAATGTGATTTTTTTTTTTTTTTAATAAGGTGATGACTTCAAGTCCTCCCGGGATGGCTATCTCCTCCTCTATAATTTACAGTCTATTAAATCTTTTAAATATATTTATGAAGCGTTCTCAATTTCTATTAAAAAAGATTATTAAAGGAAGAATAATGCGAAAATGACTTGATGATGATGATGATGTTTAAGAGGGTTCTAGATATAACATGAAACATAAGATTTACTCGTAATAAACATGAAAGTCTTACTCTGAGTTCCTAAGTTAATTAATTCTAAAACTGGGATTGCATTGTAGATTGCCTAATTAACTAAGGAATTGTTAGGGTGGAAATGAAAATAAGAATAGAAATTGGAATGAAAGCAAATGGTAATAGAAATGATTGATTTTAGTATATTGTTTGATTTATTTTTATTAAGGAACGAAAATAAAAATAAAATTCAACTTGTACATATTTGGTTAAATTATTATATTTATATAAATATATTTATTTTGAAATATAAATTTATTGATCAATAATAAGATAATATAATTTTTATAAAATAATATAGAAGAGATTCTGGAATTATTTGAATTTAAATTATACATAAATTCTATTTATTTAAAATAACTATACTATTAGTTTTATCATTATTAAAAATTGATATTATTAATATTATATATTTTTTATAATGTCTTCTGACACTAATTAAGAGTATATTGAAAAATTAAAAAAATTATTATAATTTATATCTAGTTAATTAGATTTAATTTTTATGGGAATGAAATTTTTATTCTTAGGGAGAAAAGGGAACGAGAGATTTCTATTGACGAGGGAATCACATTTTCATTCTCATTAATTAATAATTAGAATCACTCATTTGCATTCTCATTTTCACTCCTTTTTTTTATGATCCAAATACCCTCCTAATATATATTTTCATTCATGAATGGAAATAATATTTTGTTTTATATTAAAAAAATCATGCAATTATTTCATATTTATAAGATAAAAATTCTTTATTTTTTTTAAAAAAAAGGTAAGAATCACTGTATTTATTAAGTTAAAATATAGTTTGGTCTATTTTGCTTGTCTTGATTTCAAATTCCAATTCGCAGCTTCGTTCAACATATTAGGCCAACTAAAGGATAAAACTTTTGATGGGAAAAAGACGTATTGGTACCACCACACTCGAGCTAAAAAGATATAAAGATATATGTATAAAAAAATTTTAAAAAAAATACAATTGTTGAAGACAACTCAGGGATAATGGATTTCTCTATTATATTAAATTTATTGAAATGTACTATTTTCGTTAATTTATTTCTTGCAAATAATTAACAACTAGTAGAGATTAAAGAGTACATATCTAGATATTAAGGAGAAACAATAAATCATATTTAATGCCTACCAAATAAATCATATCCAATAGAATATGTATGAATTGATACGAGACTTTTTCAGTTTAACTAAATGTCTCAAATTCGAATCATAAGAATATTATTACTTTAAAATACTCTAAGAGTTTTGTTTTCTTTTAGAGTTCTATCTATCATGCTCTTAAGTTGAATACCTTTTTTTAAAAAAAAAAAAAAACCTAATATGAAAAAGTATGACCGATATATAAAAATCTCAAGAAAAAAAAAAGTTAAAAAAATAAATACTATCATCATTTAATAAAAATGTTTATCTTGAAGTATATATATATATAATTGGGCAAGTTGGCAACTTGCAAATTTCTTTTGTAAGAGTGTGTCTGTATGTGGGGGGATAAACGAAAGTTCAAGAAACATTAATCAAATTGAAAACTATATATATCACTGTACTAGCTACTAACTCTTATTAATGGTGTATATGTCCTAATACATTCACTGCTTTTTATATATTAATTATTATACCACAATGGACACATATATATTTCACATTCATAATAAATAAATATTCAAGTTGTTGATTATATTATGAATACAGTAGTTAAATATACTATAAAATATACGGTCATTTGTTTATTTACAGAGAATTTATTATCAAGTTGTGATAATAATGAGATAAATATCTCTGGTAAAAGATAATTTTAAAAATATTCATAACCGGTATAGGATAATGAATTGAGCATTCATTGAACCTTTAAGTTATCACATGATTTATTTTGGGAAAGAATATCATTCTCCATGATATAATGATATCTAAATAAACTAATGGGTTCTTAAAAAGTTAAGAGTACCGAACAGTGACGCTTGATAATAACTGCACAGATAGTGTTAGATGTCAACAGTTATTATCTTGATCATAATATATGAGTCTTATATGACTCGAAATCTTTTGACTTGAGGTGTCAAAACTGTCTTTTCATGTGTAGCTGTGGAGGTGCTCTTGCCTTGTACTGGGTTATTTGTGCTTGGTAATCCGACTCGTAGTCACCACAGTTAGTCATGTAGTAAGATATGAGATTACCAATAGTAGAACTCGTTACCCTGTAGCACCATCCTAATGAAGTTGATATTTTGGTTCTGATAAAATAAATTTCTGGCCAGAAGAAATATGACTTATTCAATGTAAGATTAAATTATTAATTAGATCAATAATGATAAATCTTATTTTAATCAGAACGTAAATTATCACTCATTAGTATATTGACCAATAGGGTTTAACATGCTGTGATCCTAATCAATATCAGAATCATAATGAAAGGACTTAATATTATGATTTAGATGTCAAAATAATATTAGAGATTTTATCGGTAATTAAAAGAAGAATTCCATAAAGATATTTAATATCTCCAGATATACGAGGAATTCAGAAATTGTGTCTGATATAATATTAAAAAGTTAATATTATATTTCCGTTTCGATAAAATTATTGATCTTATAAGTCACACCAAATACATTATTAGTCTAGTTTATATATAGATGTGTGGAGTAATTTAATTAAGAATTAAATTAGAAATAATTACTTATAATGTTGATTAATTTTAGCATTTTTTCTTATTTATAATTTTAATTAAAGTGTTAATTAAAATTATAATAAATTAATTAAGTTGTTAATTAAATTAACTCAAGTTGTATATTAAAGTAATTACTATGGTTAAGAGAATAAAAAAAAAGATTGATTTTATGATTAATGATCGTAATTAGAAAATGAGCTATATAATTTTTACACCATCATTGTATCATAAATTAAAATTTAAAAAAAAAAAAAAGAAAAGAAAAGTCAGATTTTTTTTTCTTTGGTCTGACAATCTTATTAACAAAGATTGAATTCGGTTGGTTGGCCTTTCGCCATTTTTCTGCTCTTCTTAATATTAATCACCTTCTTCTTCTTCTTAATCTTCTTCTTCTGATTCTTTGTTTTCCTCTTACCAAAAAATTTATTTTTATTCTAAAATTTTTTATATGGTATGAATATTGAAATAAAATATTGAAAAAAAACTCCTAAAGTTTTAGTAGCTTATAAATTTGTCAGAATGAGAAATTTATAATCATACATCTGGGATTAGTAAATGAGTTTCATCAACGCAATTAAAACTTTTGGTCTTTTTCCTTGATTTGTACCTTGGTGAACTCGGTAATAAAATATTTGTCTTAATTCTTTTATTTTCCATTTTATTTTTTAAATCATGTGATGATCTTGATAAAATAGATTTTATTCATAAAGGTTACAAAATATATTTTGTTAAAAGTTATGGATAAATGCTTAAGGTTAACATGAAAAATGTATTTTCATGTCATGCAATATTTGATTGTATATTTCAGTAAAATTAAAAAAATTTTAAATATGTAATTTTAACCGAGACTTAGACCTGCTCTCAATCCAAATAAATATTTCTGCTGTCAGCACTAGCATGATAGACCCTTTTTCTTTTTCTCATACATGAATATCTAATATTGTTTATAAGAAACTACTATTTCACTATCATGGCCATCTCCTGTTTTAATTAATTATAATCAATCATAAAGGTCTGAATTGGCATTATTAATTAAAGTATTCATTAATTAATTAATGTATTAATCTTTGTGGACATTTGGTTTAACTGGTAGTTGATAGTTGGTAATTGATTGATATTAATATGCTTGGTAAAATTAATTGAACTATTGATTTTGAAATGTTAAATTACTAATAGCGTGTTTGGTAAAAAATATATTTTTATATTATATACTGATTATTTGATACAATTATATATTATTTGACATAATTATACATTTTAAAAGTTAAAATAATAACAGTAATAGAATTATATAATTTATTATAAATAAAAATTTTTCTATATCTATAATTTATGAATATAATTAATTAATTTAATATATTTTTAATATAATATATTTTATTTTAAATAGATTGATTTTGAAGTGATATATTTTTTGAATAAAAATTTTCACAGATAATACATTTTATTTTAAAAAGATTAATTTTGTTATTTTATTATAAAAAACTTCCGATATTTCAAAAAAGCTTTAAAATAAAATTTTTTAAACAACCACTGCTTAAATTGTTTTTACCAAATATCTTTACACTGTTGAAAATTTTAAAAATTATTGGCTACATGTAACAACTTTTCACCTTTCGTCCCATTAACATGTTATTATATATGAAGTGTATGAATTAAACTATTAAAAGTAATACATTAGAGAAAGCTGATTTAGTATTCTTTTTCTTTTTTTTTTTTTTTCCCTCCGTGCACGCTAATCAATTTTGTCCATATTAAGCCGATTAAGGTTTAATTATTTATTTATCTCTGGATCCGATCTTCAAATAATTAATTAGTATAAGTTGAACTATACATCAGACTACTTAATTATAATTAAATGGCAACTTCTTGCTTCTTTTACGATTGCAACTCTGCTAATGTATCGCTGTAGCCAACTCTGGCGTTTGTGAGTTGACCTATTCCTTCTTGTATGCATGCTTGACGAGACATTACCATACACTAAATTTGTGTCTTTCTTACCCTCATGCTCATGTTGGCCAACTTGCACCCGCCTATCCCTCTCTTCTGAGCGTCTCTTTCTTTCTAGATAGATCGGATATACTACGTTATGTATTAACCAATACAATTTTACAATAACATATATGTATTATCTTCATATCAACCAATAAAAATTAAATATATGTCATTATTGTAGGATTGAGTTTTGATGAACAAATTAAAGGGGTGTAGGTGTTAAAATCATAATCGAATATGCAATTTCTATATTGTAATATTGCCGATTTGAATGCACCTCTCTGTTTTGTTTTGTTTTTTTTTTTCACTCTCTTGGAATCTTAATATATTATTGGACAACCTTTTTAAGAAATTATCTTGTTTTCATCTTTCTAAAAGAACAAGAAACAAAGGATGGAATAATTGGTCTGTACTCATGAATATTGGGTAAAACTTTTGTATTTGGACTAGAGTTGCTTTCAAAGATAAACAAAGGATGGAATAATTGGTTTATATATTCAATTATAAATCGAGTTAATTAACAATTCATATATTATTCATTAATATATATATATATATATTTAATTATTATAAAGGGAAATTGTACAAGTCCAAGAAATTACTGCAGAGAATTGGATCAATATTGCTTCATGCATGAGATCTATCCATTTATAAATAAATATATGCCTATCTTGTTTAATAATTTCTCGATAATACAAGAATATTAGTAATAATTATCACCAGAAATTTTTAAATTAGTAATTTGGGTTGTTGAAGATTTGAGATAATTAACAAAGGTGGAAATTCCATGTTTGATAACGTTCTACTTCATTTTGCATTGGAATATATATATATATATATAATTAAGATGGAGTGAAGGATAAATATAGTTATTTTTTTTAGTAAGGTACACTTTCACCAGAGTCAATATCATGATCACGTTTTTTTTTTAAAAAAATAAGCAGAATAAGATTGAAACAAATTAATATATTTTCAATTTATGAATATGTAACTAAAAGAATTACAAACAAACTTGTTTTTACTAAATATGCTTAGTGGGACATGCAGAAAGGTCAAATAAGTAATGGATCAATGGTAGTTATAATTGTTATAAATTGGAGAAATTCTTAAATATATTCACTCTCACATATTATCATATATTAATTCAATTATTAATTAATATGCATGCATATTATATTAACATCAACTAACGATAATAAAATAATTAAATATATATTAATAGATGATTGAATTAGTTTATAGATTAAATCTATCCAACAATTTCTTTATAAATAGTTGATTAAGTAAAAAAAAAAAGAGGTTAACCAGCTAAGCAAAAAATATTTAATTAATTAAAGAATTCAGAAGTAAGATTAAATTTTGTTAAGTAATATTAATCAACCTAAGAATTTTTCGTAAATGCATTCTTTTTAGTAGGCAGGTTTTATTACTTATTACTGGAAATTTTGACATTTTTGTTACCTTAATTAACCATTTTATTCAAGTAACAATACTCTTTTTTTGTTGTCCAAAGCCAGATCGATTAAGCCTCTATATTGATTTTTGCCTCAAAATCGATTAATACTCCTTTTTGAGAATTAGACTATTTTGCTTCTGTATTTAGTTTTGTAATTATTAGTTCTTGAAAAATAGATTTAATAATTTGAACTGAAATTTAATTATAACAGCAAGTGTTTAACGAAAAAAATCCTTATTTAGGAGGTACACAAAAAAATCGAAGACACTTTAATAATAATAATAATAATAAGGGGGCTATTGGCAACCATGTAAGTGTTGAATGTTGATCTCACTAAAATTGTGATTTTGAAGGGACGATCATACCTAGAGGGGGGCAGCAACTAGTACCCAAGATTACTGATTAATATATAGACACTAGTGATACAAAAGGTGCTTAAGGCAATGGGCTGGTGAATGAAATCTGAGGTCTACCAGAAAATTCTCCATCATTCTAGTTTTGCATTCGAAGTTAAAACACAAGGGTCAAAACTGTATGAACCATTTACTTTCTTCTCTCTCATTTTCTTTATTTTTTTTAAAAAGAAAGCACTGCTCAGGATGGTATCATCTTTATAAACAAAAAAAAAAGATGGTTATATAGAAGGCGGATCATACCTGCTTGACTGATATGGGGATTTTATTTTGGCGACTTAGTACCAGTACCAGTCTCATGTCTACTGGCAATTGAGCCTGCTCAGAACAACTAGGAAATCAAAAGAGTAAATATTAACATCAGTAGGCAGAAACTGTTAAGAAACCAAACTGCTACGAGGAAAACTAAAACTGTTCATAATGAAGGATAAAATACAAAATTGCGAGGGTTAATTTAGTTTAAGTATAGCCATTTTCCACGTATTGCATCTGTACCTTTAGCAACTTTCTTACTTGCAAGTAATTCCAAAGTCCACTTTCTTTTATCATCAGACTGAATACCTGTTTCATTCAACAAATTTACTTTAGAACCACCTGATGAAGCCTGCAAAGAACCACGAGCTGACGGAAAGCTTTGACTGGATGTGCTTTAATAGAAGTAGCTTGACCCCTTTGAGGTTAGATAATTATATCCTTAAACGGATGGAGTTCAATATGAAATAGAAATAAACTATTCTATAACAAATTTTGAAAACAGAACTTACAGCTGCAGGTGAGATTACTGAACACTGGCAATCCATGTAACAGACAGCTTCATATTAATTGCCAACCACAGTCCAACTTCAAGATCGGCCAATGAATAGGTCAATATTGGCGTCAATGATGAGAACAAACATGTATATCCAGTGATGCCATTTTCTTAGAAATCCATATTCAGATGAATAAAGAGTGACAGTATGTCAACATCAGACCAAGCAAGTAGGCATTCCATATTTGGAAAATCAACATCAAAGAATTTCCAAAACTGGTTGACAAAGAAGTTAGTTATTTCCAACAATTGTATGCCATGCAAACATAATAATTCTGCAACAAAGACATTCAAATGAATTTGTTCCCGTTGGACAAAAGGACGGAACATTTTCATAGACAACAGATTAATATTTTTTTTAAGAGGATGACTACATCAAGGTCCAAAAAAAAGGGACAGAAACTTCAAAAAAAAAAAAAAAACAAATAAAGCCTTCCAACCATGTTGTGGATGCTTTCAATGTGCAGATCTTCAAAAGCAAAAATGACGAAACCAATTGAAAAGCTAGAAATACAATTATATTCCATAATCACTCTCAAATGCAAAACCTCATCCGTAAAAATCGTAGTATTTCATACCAAGAAAGCCATTAATCCCAATTAACACAGCACTAGCATAACACTCACCGGAAAGGAAGAACCAAATGTAAATGGGGAAGGATAGGATTTTCAGAAAAAGGAAACAGGAAAAAAATAAGTATCAAAATTCATGGTTGATTGCCGAAGCCACTATTTCGCCAATTTGCCTAGATTTAGGTTATCCATTTCTATGAAAGCAATCTTCTCGCCGAGATTTTCTCTGGGGATAACCTTAATTCTGTTGCCGATGACAGTTGCACAGGGAAGACAGAGAAAGATGAAGCGAGCGAAGGAATGCTAAATTCTAGCCGCTGGCTATAGAAGGTTTGAAGAACCTTACAACAGAAACAAAGATATTTTCCTCGTTTAAACGACCACGTTTAAGCTTTCTTTTTTCACTTTCATTGAGGGAGCAACTTTTACTTGTACCAAAATGCCCTCGTAAAAAAAATGTTGAAGAATATAATTGGGAAATCTACAAATTACTAAAAACTGAAAAGATGTGAATTGCCTCGCTAATAAAATTCTACCAATCTGTAGTGAATTTTTTTTTAAAATATAAATTCTAAGGCTGTGCTTACTTTTAGAGAATTTTCCAATTTTCTAGAAAAATTTTCAAAATGAAAATAGAAAATAGAGTTTTGTGTTTACTTTGATCATTTTCACAAAATTTTTAATTAAAAACTGTTTTCACCATTTTCACAATTATAAAAGAAAACTGTAAAACAACTTTTTTTTTTTTTTGTTTTCCTTAAATTTCTTCAATAAAATTCATGTAGAAAACTGTGTTTTCAAAGTGAAAACACACTAATTTTCATTACGGCGATTTCTTTGCACATTTCATTTAAATACCATTTGAATTAAGAAAATTTAAAATTCATGAATTTTATAAAATTTATGAATTATAAAATTTATAGATGCTGATAATTTGATCATTTGATTTGACTATAAAATTTATAGATTGCTGATATAATTTCCCTTATACGCATACACTCATGTTTGGTTCAATAACCACAATTCATGGATTTAATAATTAACTTTCAATTTTATCCTTTATTAAATATTGATAATTTATTATTAATTAAGTATATATGTTATAATATTTAATTACATTGTTAAAAAAATATTTTTATTAATAATTTAATGCATATTATACTATATTATGCAAAATAATAATAATAATAATAATAATAATAATAATAAAGCAATTAGTTGAAATTAAAAGAAATTTTTTTTTTACTTTTTTAGAAACAAAAATAGTTTCGGAATATTATTAATTTATTAGGGACAATCTTTGAATAAAAAATTTAGCAACAATCGCTCATTCATCAAAATTCATGAATTTTGAACTTTTCCAGCTAGAATGTCGAAAATTAAATTATTAAAAAATGAAGGATTTTAGTGAATAGATTTTCCAAAATTAATGGATTTTGACATTCATATCCTTTATAGCATTCAAAAATAATCTAGTTGCTTATGGTTTTTCTTTCCCTTCGTACCCTTCCTATTTTTATCAAATAATAATAATATAATTATTAAATTATATATAATATAATTATTAAACTATTTTTAAAAAAATAATTATTAAACTATTTAATATGTATATATATAACAATAAAATATTAGATAATAACTATGAACATATTTATTATATTAGAATGAGATATTTAATATAATTTTTATAATATATAATATGAATTATATAATTCATTTGTATTATATATATAAATATGTCCTTTAATATCATTGTATATTTTTCAGCTAATTCTACTAAATACATTTAATTAAATCAACTAAATTATTAGTTACTAGATTATCAGTTATAAGCTAGATTATAAGCTAATTTTAGTGCCTACTAGCTTTTATATAATTTAAACAAAAATTTTCCAATCTCATAACCTTTTATATAAATTTTTTCCCTTTTTTATCTAGTTGATTATGAAATGATATAATATTCATATAAAAAAAACATATTAAAAAAATTAACCACCATTTTTAATTATAGGGAATAAGAAAAAATTCAAATGTAAAGTTATATATTATTTCCAATTTAAAACTTAAATATTTATTATGAAATATTAGAAATTATGTCGTATTTAGATTTATCGTTTGGTTTCTAGTTGTCAATTTTGATGAAATAATAATAATAATAATAATAATAATAATAATAATAATAATAATTAAATGTGATAAAATATAAATTTTTAATGTAGTAATATCATTTTTTAATCCCTAAATCCTAAAATATTAATGAAACGGTTAATACAATGCTAGATGAAAAAATTTGTCCAAATAAATTGACAAAGACACTAACTTTTGTCTCAAAATATTATAATTGTAATAATTTTATATAATAGATTAGGGACAATGAACATAAATTATTTCGTATAAAATCAATTATTAAACTTGATAAAAAATTATTAAGTGTTAATACACTTTTTAAAAAATTAAAAATGTTACTCTTTCCATAACCATTAGAAATAAAATTTTTAATTTAATATTTATTTAAATAAAATAATATGTAAGAGTATTTTTCTAATAATAATAACAATATATATATAATAAATAATTAAACTGAAAAAAAATCAAATTTTGTTAAGCATTGAATCACTTTAAAATATGTCAACTTCCAAACCATGTTAAAACTGCATAAAGGTAAATTTCACATGTAATAATAAGATATTATTTTTCAACATAAATTTAATATTTATTATGAAATATATAGAGATTATATTGTGTTTAGATTTAACATATGATTCATAGGTGTCAATTTTTTTGAAATAATGATGATAAATAATTAAATTTGGGGAATGATTTTAATTTTTATTAAAATAATTTTGTATAATATATATTGAATCATGACTATAAATAATTTGTATAAAAAAATAATTAAAAAGATAAAATTAAAATTTTTTTAACTCTCAATACAGGTTTTAAAATATTAAGAAGAATGTTAATTTTTCTCCATATCAATTAGAAATAAAATATTTTATCTATATAATAAATATAATTAATTGTATTAATTGGTCGCTGGGAAATAGCTGTCACCTATATATAATTGGCGACGAGTTTCGCTGTCGCAGAATCATGAAATTTGTTAGAAATTGGACTTTTACTTTAATTAATATTTTTAATTGTTATAATTATAAAATAGTATGTCAGAATTATTAACAAGAGATAATCTTCATGAAATAATTAATTTAAATGGAAAAAAATTCGAATTTATAGAGCATTATTATCACTTTTAAATTATTGAAAAAATGGAATATTGTCGTTAATAATATAGCGACGGTCAAGTTTGTCACCGATATGATATTTTGCAACGAATCTATATGCCGTGGAATATCGCTTTTGTGACGAATATTTGTCGCTAGATAAAATTTTGGAGACTAATTTTCCCGTCGCTAAAAATACTAATGCTATATCACAAAACAATCGTTCGCAAATACCGAAATCAAAATATTCGATAAATATGTACTCATAGAAGATTAGGCTCCAATATGGGTAACAGATAAAAGACGATTTCTACGATTATCTCCTGTGCCCGAAGCAAGTGTCTAACCATTATATATTTTCCTAGAAACTAAAATTAATATAATTTCTTGATATGGTTTTTTCTCCCAAGCCAAGGAAACCAACCAACTTTTTTCTCTAACACCAAAAGCTAGCCCATAAGACACCACTGAATATTTTTTCAATATTCAAGTTAGATTTTGCTATTATTGCAGGTTAACTTCAAGATAAAAGCCTCTATACAAAAAAGCACCTCAATAAATAAAAAAATAAATCATTTATTATATTAAGACCGTTAAAATGCTTTCAAGTTTTTTTTTTTAGGCGAGCAATTTGGCAACTCACTGCCTCCGAACAAAGAAACGCAGGACAACTTGTCAGATGAGGAACAAACAAGAATAATATTATTCTTAATAGTGAGGCGGAACCGATAGCTAATATACCAGAAAAAACATTTTCAATTCATGTCAATCTCAAAATCTCCCACAAATTAAACTACTAAAAGTTCTAGCAAAGAGGATAAAACTCTTTCCAAATCAGTAGATCATATCAGCAAACAATTTTACATACTACATTTTAGTAAATTATAAAAACCAGATTATACATATAAAAGAAAACATAAGGGAAAAAAAAACATGAGCTTATGTTCACAGTATTTTATAAGAATTTGGTATAATTAGGAACTCTGGAACTCATCAATAAGAAAAACTGAACCTTTTGAAAATTGTCATTTTCAACACCATAGAACTCAACTCAGCAAAAGAACATTATGCACAAAGAAAACATGCAAGTGGAACTGTTCGTTCGGAACTAGTTATGCACATGCTATTAGAATGTTACATAAAAACCTGCTATATAAACTATTAAAGCCACTAGGGCTCAAATTTTGTACCCTAAGAACAAAAATAGGAAGCTCTAATTTTGTTCTTTTCAAATAATAATAATAAGTGAGTGAATTTTGGCAACCATGTATGTGTTGATCTCAATTAAATAGTGATTTTGAAGGGACGATCTTACCTAGAGGGGGGCAGCAACTAATTACCAAGGATTACTGATTTACCTTTTTTTTCTTTTTTTTACATTAGGAACGAATGAAAAAAATAGGACTCAGTATCAGTTCATCCATACAACAACACAGCTAGAAGAAAACAATTAACTCCCAGATAAACAGCAAAATACTTCATTAAAGGCATCAATCAGACATAGAAAATTATTGAATACCAGATAGACTGACCATAAAAAATACCAAACAATAGGAAGGAAATGCAATTAACCTAAGCAACATTTCTCTGGACATCATTCTGAAGGGAAAAATATTTATCAACTTTTTAGGACGCACAAATAAGTTAGGAAGTATTAGAATTAAAGTCGATAAAGGAAAAAGAATGAATACAAAAATATGATGGAAAAGGAAATGTTCAGAAAATCTAGAAAATAACAACTTTTATATGTTCTTATAAATTCATAACAATAATGTTTAACATAAACAGCATAGTAAGAAAACATATTAAAACATAAAAATTAATTAATTTCAAAAAGATTGATTAATTCATTCATAGGTTTTTGTCTTCTTATATATAAAAGAATTGAGTTGCATATATGTTCTAGTTGTTTCACACAAAAAAAAAAATTACAGTAGAACTCTTGACACACATTTTAGATTTTTTTTTTTTTTGTTATCGTAATTGCTAAAAACTTTAGAAAGGGAAAGGTAAGAAAAAATTTCTTCATACTTTTATTAGAGCAAGTGAAACAAAATATTCAATATATATATATATATATATATATAAGCAAAAAAGGGGTTTTCACTAATGTTTTTCAAATCCTATATGGCCAATGAATCGAAAAATGTAGATGATCAAATGTCAGAAGTTCAACTAGGGTTAAACTGCAATGCTATATTTAATTTGTTCCATGCACAGTAAACAATAAAAATATTTATGTTAAATTTCATATATAATATTATTTTTCTTTTGATAAAAATCAAAATTATTTTAAAAAGTAACATGTATGAAAATAATATCATAATGAATATTAATAATAAACAATTAAATTAAGCATTATCCATTATAAGTGTCAAGTTTGTGTATAATTAAAGAGAAATTATGTGGTGCACTTTACATCAAATGTTTTACAACTATTAGATCATCAACTTTTAATCTCACATTTTTTATGATCTTATAAGTGTAAATTAAATCAGTGCACCACAAAAAACCTATTTTATAAATATTTATAGAAGTTGTATCAAAACAAAGCATTGACAGGTTGGAGGTTTGAATCAGCTTCCTCTCTTGAAAACCTATTTTAATATTTTCCAACATATAGTTTCCAAGCAGTCCAACACGATAAACCTAGACCTATTGGTCTAGTTGACATTCCAATAGGTTAAAGTAGATTCTCATTTCAACTGGCTGGACTGATTTTAATAATTATCGCCATGTTAAGAAAGTATACATAGCCATATAAAGATTTAAAAAGCAAAATAAAAGACCTCATTGATCATAAATGGTAACACAAAAATATAATCTAACTGCACTAGAAGGTAATAATCCCTTTTATCATCTAGATGAATCCATTTGTTACTCGTTAATGGCCCGTTTGAAATTGAGTTTTGAAAAAACGTTTTTTGGAAAAAAATTTACATTTTTAATTTTTTTTTAGTTTTGAAAACTACTTTTGATAGAAGCAGATAAATAGAAATTTTTTCCAGAAGCATATTTGAAAAAAATAATTTTAAAAAATTAGTCAATTAAATAAAAAAAATTCAAAATCTGCTTTTAAAACACTTAACAACAATTTCAAACACTACCTAATAAAATCCTACCACAAGACAAGAGACTTGATTTAATTAGAAAAATTTACTCATTCCACCGAAAGTGGAAAGTTTTTTCAATTATACTGACAAAAACTCTGTATTTGTAAGAAAATTTATCAAAGTTGAAGTTATGTAAGATTTATCTAAGATTTATGCAATATTTACCCAACATCAAGTTAATTTCTTAACTAAAAATTACCAAAAATCTACCTAAGGTTTATCAAAGTAATAAACCTTAATTAAGTTAATTAAATACAAGTTTACATTTTTTTTATAATTAAGGTTTGTCCAAGGTTTACTGGTAATTAAGTAAATTAAATTCAATTTTACATATTTTTTTGCTAATCAAGTTAATTAAGCAATGATTAAAAATAAATAAATGCATGCATAAAGATTAATAACAGTCATGCAAGTTAATAAAATTATTAATCTATATTTAAAATGTGAAAAATGATCATTTACTGTTTTAATTAAATGAAAAATATGTTAAATACATAGTAAAATTTAATATTTGAAAAAAAATAAAAATAAAAACTAGTAAAAATAAAAATGCGAAAAATGAGATTGAAATGTTTGGATAGAGAAGTAATGAAGGAGAGAGAGCAAGAAGAAGGGCAGAGAGCAGAAAACATTATATATATGGACAGAGTGAAGGTTTCTTTTTCCTATTAGGATTCCTTCCTTCTGGACTCCAAAATATTATATCTGACTTTTGTCAGCGAAGCACCGAAAAAGACCGTTTACTAGGTCAAATGGAATCCGGACTCTAATATTTTATTTTAGCTGAATTTTTTTGTCAACGAATTTTGCTATATAAATTAAAAGAAGAAATAGTGAAAATGATGAGCAATTAAGAAAGCCCACCGATTTGATCCATCACGTGGCAATTTTGTAAATATTTATCATCTATTTATTGGTATATTCATTATTTTATTGAAAAATATTCATTTATTATAAAACTACAGTTTCATTACGAATAAAGTAAATATTCATCAGTTTATCAATAAAAGTTCATTTCTTATAAACTATATGTCCATTATTAGTAAACTATAAGTTATAAATTGTAGGTTTATTTATTATAAACTGTAAATTCATTAGCAATAGAGTAAATATTTTTTAGTTTATGAAGCATGTTCATTTATTATAAAACTATAAGTTGATTATAAATAAAGTAAACGTTCATTAGTTTATCAGTAAATATTCACTAATTTAGTGAATATTTATTTCATTTTTTTTGTATATTTAATTTGATGATTATTATATTATTTTTTTGTTTTGATATGTAAGTATGAATCATTTTCGAAGAAATTCAAAACGGAACAAAAAATTGAAAAAAAAATTGTAATGTGTGAATAGACACTGGTATTAATAGATTTGTATAATATCGATTAGAAAATGACTATATATATATATATATATATATATATATAACAAATAACATGTACTCGCTTCCAAAACAAAAAAAAAGTGTACTATCTATATTGCAATATGAAAGAAAAAAAAAAGAAAAATTCTACAAATATCTGAAACTACAAATTTAAAATTCAAAAATTGACAAAACAAATACCACTTTCCTATATATAATGAAAGAGCCAATAAATAAAGAAGAATAACCAAATAAATTCAACACTTAAATGGAATTTGGTTTATATAGATTAGGATCTATAATATAATTTGTCAATTATTGTTTGCTTCAAATACTTTGAATACGGACCAGAAAATGTAGACCAGTCCAAAAAGCTAATGGGCTTTTTCTTTATTATTCGATGGCTTACTAATCTCAAAATATTGGCTATTCAATATTTAATTTGCAATTTAAGGTCAAATTGCTCTATATTATACTAAATTGTTTTTATTTCAAAATAAAAATGGAATTTTAAGTAGACCCAAAATTTTTGCATTACAATATGAATTGTATTAAGTTTAGATTAATATTTTCCAATTAATAATATGCTATATCTAATTTAGATGATTAAAGGGCAGCATCCAACAAATATGAATATTAATATCAATAAAATAAAATTTTGTAAACATTTTATTAGTGATTTCAAAATATTTCAGTATAGTTCATCCAAAGACCATATATTTATACATATTCATTTAAAAATAGCTTCACTTCATATAATTATCCATCTTGGAAATTTTTAGTTGTAAACCATCGCATAAGTGAAGAAAAAAAATCATTGACTTTCTTATCGTCATATATTTAAATGATGAAGAAACATATAAGAAATAAATTCCTTTTCTTTAAAATGATGAACCGAGTCTATGATAAATAGTGTTTTCGTTAAAATAATAACAGCATGATTGCTTTGGATTCTATAATGAAAATAGGAAAAATTCATTTGATAAAAATATAAACGGAACTTATAAATTTTGAGTGGAATATAAGAATATTAAAAAATATTAATTGATAACCATTAGAAATAAAACTTTTAATTTAATTTATATTTTAATTACAATGATTAAAAAGGAATATACTGCAGATAGGGATAATAAATAATATATCATTAAATGGGAAAAGCTAAAATTAGCCAAGCTTAAAAATCATTTAAAAATTAAAAAAAAATGTTAAATTTGTCCATTGGCGACGGTTTGTACTGTCGCTATAGTTAGAAATAAGACTTTTGTTTTTTATTTTTCATTTTAATAGCGATAATTATAATCTAATGCATAAGGAATAA
>CATIWF010072582.1:0-34173 GCA_949630135.1 Balakata baccata
CTATACATTCTATTGCCAGTGCATATAGTATTATGATCACAACTTAAAAACAAAGACAAAACACTATATGCATATTAAGGAGTGATTTTATTACTATTTTCACTAGTAAAAATATAGACAGTTTCAAATTAAGTCATTTCACTACTATTTATCAATATTAATATTAATGAGAATTTACTATTATTTATCAATATTGATAAGAGTTTAATACTTTTATTTTATATGTCTGCTAATGAATGGAAAAAAAAAAACATCCATATGAGCAGCTCTAGTCGTGCCACCAAAGAGAATAAGACTAGTAGTAGCCACTAGACTATTATTCATTTATACTACACAAAAGATCAGCCTCATTAAATACCACTATACAGATAAATAACAAAAAAAATTTTAGATAAATTCAATTTTTCATGTTATTTTTAAATTAATTCAAGTTCATAGTAATATATATATACAAATTTATTCACATTAAACAATATAAATAAAATAATTAAATATATATCACTCAAAAGTTATGCATATTATTAAAATAATAAATAAAATCAACTATTCATATTTTTTTTATTCAAAACTATAACAAAAAGAGTTATTTATAATAAAAATTAATAGATACTGATAACTCTTTCTTCAATTCAGTTCTAGTAAGACCGGAAATGGATGAAAATGGCTGGCCGGTGGTGGTCCAGCATGGTCTGATACTTAAATTAGAGACAAGGAAAGAAAGAAGATATTAAAATGATAATGGAGTAAATTATATATATACATATTACATTGACTTTAAGTAGGGCTTATAAATTATAGTCTGACCCATATGTTATGTTATAAGGGGATGAGGGTAAATTATCAAATTCTTCCTAATGAAAGCTTAAACACATATCTAATATATCAAAAAAAAAAAAAAATTAACATTGGGGATGGGGCCTGCCGTGTATGATTGCCTAAGAATTTCTCATCAATAATAGACACCTCCCAAGTATTGTATTCATTTTTTGCACCCAATTCAAAAATACCTAGAAAGTTTCATTATATTGTTTTGTCAAGGCAAAAGACCTATGATCAAGTGACTATGGCTTACTGGCTCTACTGTTGGTAGATTCTTGAACTTATGGCAAAGTAATCAGCAAAGCTTTACTTTGGACAAAGCAATGATTTTTATAGGAGTTTAAAGGAAGATTTCCTGCTAAAAGATTCCCAGTTTCCTTCTATCTCATCGCACTAGTTTATCAATTTCTGTGAGCAATCTCCGCAAACAAGTTATCTTGGATTCTTCAAAAATCTTAATCACTATATATAATACCCTTTAGGCTTCTGCCACCTTCAAGAGGCCATAATTTAAAGTCAGAACATTTTTGCAAGTGAATGCTGGCACCTTTTGCACTTGGTATAGTTCTTAAAACTTATGTTTTAGATTTCTCTTTTATGTATTTTTCATTTCTTTTTAATATTTTCCTTTGTTTGAATTAAATTTTTTGAATAAAGGATTGCTATGTCATCATTACCATCGTTAGTTAAATTTCTATGCATAACGGTCTATGTTACTGAATCCAATGATTTTATATGCGAAATTACAGGTTGTTTTAAATAAATTTAGGCATGGATCGCAATAGGGGAGAAATTAAAACCAGAGATCAGATTTCAATTGACATCAAACAACCTGATGAGGATTTGGTGATTTCTATAAGAAATGAGATGGAAAAGATTTCTTACTCACATTGTATATGCAAAGTTGAAAATAGTCTTCGGCAGACAAGTGCTGAGGCATACACACCTGACATAGTCTCAATTGGTCCTTACCACCATAAAAAATCTGATTTACAAGTTAGCGAAGAAGATAAATGGCGATATATGCATGCCCTCCTCAACCGCAAACCCAATCTCGAAGCGAGCCTCGACGATTGCGTCACTGCACTTACAGAGGTACAACACAGAGCGCGATCTTGCTATGCTGATTGCTCCGCTTGCTCGCCTGCTGATCGCCATGGGTTCCTGAAAATGATGCTGGTTGATGGCTGTTTCATCATCGAACTGTTTCTTAAGTATTCGATAAAAAGCTTGAGACGAAGAAATGATCGAATATTCAGCACGCCAGGCATGCTTTTCGATTTGCGGTGTAATTTGATATTGCTTGAAAATCAGATTCCTCTGTTCGTTCTTGAGCGATTGTTTCAGGTGGTTCCAATTGCTAAGCAGTGTAATTACCCATTTCCTGAGCTTGCTTTTCGTTTCTTCAGGAATATGATTCCAGGTGACCCGAAATTTATTCGGGAAAAATTCAACCAAGAAGCACACCATCTGCTCGACATAATTTGTCACTGTCTTCTTCCTACATATCCAAGAGCACCAAAGCCAAAGTCAAAGAATAAGCCTCTGCCTTGTGCAACAGAGCTTCTGGGTTCAGGAATTAGGATCAAAAGGGGAAGAACAGACAACTTAATGGACATAAAGTTTGCTCATGGAGTTTTGGAAATCCCACCCATTTTTGTCCATGAATATACAGAAAGTCTCTTCAGGAATCTCATCGCGCTGGAGCATTGTTGTTCTGCCGACAGTATGCAGACCCATTACATTACCTCTTATGCAATCTTCCTGAAAATGCTGCTGAAAACAGATAGAGATGCCAAGTTTCTTCATCAAAACCGTATTTTCATCAACTACGATGCTAATACTGAAAAAGAGGTGGATAAACTGTTTGATGAACTCTGCGAAGGGGTGAATGTGAAGGATTTCTACTTCGATGGGCTATGTGAACAGGTAAATGGGTATAAAGGCAGCAGTTGGTATCTATGGAATAAGAGAATTAAGCATGGGAGAAGACATAGAAGTAGAAATCCTCAGTTACGCTTACGCTTTGTTCTGCTCGTTGCACTGTTTGCTCTTCTTCTTACCATTGTGGGAACTTCCTTTTCCATACTAACTTTTTTTATTCGCCGTTCTAGGCAATCGTAAACATTTATTTTTATTGCAAAAAATAATAAAAGCATATACATATTTGTTACTTGTAATAAAATATGTTTTCCCTCATTTTGGGCTAATTTTATGTAGTTCTAACAAAAATTTCTCCTTAATTATTATGTGTTGGAACCAAGTAAATTCATGTTAAGAATTTAATGTGTTATTATGTATTTAATTTTTACAATAAAATCATGCAAAACAGGCATATTTTAATCCACAAACTATTCGAAGTTGCAAAATTAAATTTGAATTTAAATTACATTAAAAATTTTCGAATTCTATCAGGCAAAAAAAAAAACAAATTTTAAATTTGAATTGAAATTTTATTAACAAAACTTCATGAGCAAAGAGCATAGGCTTTGGGCCTTTTGTCACTATATTATGTTTGACTTCGTGTCCGATGCACATTATTGATTTATTTAAGGTTCATTGGCATTGTTCAAAATAAAATTTTATTTTTTAAATTTTTTTTAATTTTTGAAAATAGCTTTTAAATAAAAATAAATAAATATTTTTTTAAAAAATAAAATTTAAAAGAATAATTTATAGAAAATTAAAAAATTACTAAATCAAATTAAAATATTTTAGGATATTCCACAATTTTAAAAACCCTTCTCATTTCTTGTACTTATCTATCTGATAAATTTTTGAGTAAACTATATTTATCATGTTATTTATACGTTAAATTAATTGCTCATTGAAATACATTTAATTTTTTTTATTGATTAAAGTAATTATTATATACACATATGTTATTTAATAATTAAATTAGTTTACAGATAATATAAAAGACAGAGTCTATTTAAAAATTTCATATCTATTATGTCATTTATAAGCTAATCAAATCGTTGATTGATGTTTAATTCTAATATATCATTTAATAATTAGATTAGAATATATATATATATATATATATATATAGGCATAATTTATCTAAAAATTTTTAAAAATTTCTCAACCTACGCATCCACCACCCTTCATTTCATCACTCTCCACCCAATATCCCATCCAACGGTAAACACACGTCGAAACTGTACAGTCGAATAACACTTGATTATCATTCTTTTCTGACCTTCAACATCTTAAGTTGCGGTCCCCTAGTGATTCGAAGACCAGCAGAAAGAAAGACACGGAACAAGATCATGGAAGGAGAGAGGAGAGTGGGTGTGGCCGTGGATTTCTCGCCGTGTAGCAAGAAAGCTTTGAGATGGGCGGTGGATAATATCGTCCGCGACGGTGATCATCTGATCCTCGTCATCGTCCGGCCCGAAGGAGGCTATGAGTCGGGGGAGATGCAGCTCTGGGCAGTCACCGGTTCACGTAATTAATTATATAGAATTCTTTTTTAAAATCCTCTCTTATATATGTTTGAGAAAATCCTCATCACTCTATGTATGTATCGTAGCTTTAATTCCTCTATCTGAGTTTTCCGATCCCGCGATTGTGAAGAAGTATGAGGTGAAGCCTGATCCAGAAACCCTGGATATTTTGAACACTGTTGCCAGACAGAAACAGGTGTGCATGGATCTCTGAAAATATATGAATTGAATCAAGTTTCTTGATGGTATTTTTGGTTGTTTAAATTAATGCAGATTTTGTGAGCTATGAACAGATTGTTGTGGTTACGAAGATTTTCTGGGGTGATGCACGCGAGAAGATTTGTGAAGCTATTGATAAGATTCCTCTGAGTTGCCTTGTTATAGGAAACAGAGGATTGGGCAAGCTTAAGAGGTAGAATTTTTCTGGATTTTCTTCTTTAAGGAACCTAAATGTATTTCAGTGATTGGTTTTCTTATTGTTAATTGTGTGGGGTTTTGCAGAGCTATAATGGGCAGTGTAAGCAACTATGTGGTGAATAATGGAACCTGCCCTGTTACTGTTGTGAAGCAGAATGATTATGAAACCTAGGAATTCATCATGTCTTTTACTCTTGGGGAATAATTAAGTGCAATGGTTGCTTTTGCTCACCTGATTTCTTTTGTTTGTAACCTTTTTGCTGTTATGTTGGACAAGTTCTTCTGGTATGTATCTATGCTGTTGCTAGCTAGTGGAGTTTATGTGAGCAGGTAATAATGTAATGCTACTCTTATTAAATAATTATAGTCAGCAACTGCTGAAATAATTCATGAATTTCTTCATAAATCTGATTTGGGTAAAGAAATAAGAAAATATAAATATAACATTAATAGTAAAGAAATATTTTCACAAAAAAAATGCTGTTGAAATACCAATTAAGGGTAGTTTCGTTGATAATCTCACTTTTAAAAATTGAAAAGATCTCGAATTGGAGCCTTGTCATTTGTTCAATTGGATGACAACTCTTTTATGTAGTACACACCTATTAGGCCTCCCGACAAACAAATTAAAAATGCGGTTGAAATTTATGCTCAAACGAAAAATGCAGTGTCTTATTAAAAGGTATCTTAATTCAGTGGATTTATGGTCGGTGAAGCATGTGTTGTTTTATATGTTGCCAAATAAAGAAATGCCAAACTCCACAAAAATGCCTGAACTGCAACAAATATATGAGATGGGTAGTGGTCAAAATTCAAATAGAAAAGCAGAAAGCAGAAATCTCAACAAACTGAATTTCTGACGGTAATCCTGTTTTCCAGGATAAAATTTAGAGGCCGAGAAGAAATAAACTTCTTTCAGTTTATTTATTTTCCTTTCATTTTGCTATTAATTCTTTTTCTTCTCTGTTTTCCTCTTCTGTTATATCAAATAAACCAATAAATTATGGAGAATGATCTAAAGAAGCCACTTTTCATCTCATTCTTTATGCTTCTCAGCATTGTAGAAGCCATTTCAGCAGCGAGAAGCAGTGGCAGTGCAGAAACCCCATCAATGGCACCAGTTCCTTCTGTAGAAATCCCATCAATTGCACCAACTCCTTCTGCAGAAACTCCATCATGGGCACCAGCTTCCTCACCAAATTCTCCATCTTTCACTTCTTTCACACCAAAGGCGTTGCCGGTTACTCATTCTCCATTTTCTGCTTCACGAGGCACAATCATGAATTCTGAAGTCAAGAAAGTATGTGATGCCACAGACTATTCTTCTCTTTGCCAAACCTCAGTCCTCTCTCTCTCCTCCGGCAAGGCAGATGCCCCTACTGTGCTTGAGCTCGCAATCAAGGCTGCCATGGATGAAACAAATTCTGTGCTTTCTCATGCTGATAAATTGGCTAATGCACCTGACACTGATGATGACACATTGTCTTCCCTGGATGATTGTAAATCGAGTTATGAAAGTCTTTTGAGTGGTTTGCAGACTGCTCAGGATGCAATCTCTCAGAATGATAAAGGCACCATTAATTCTATGCTTAGTGCAGTGATTTCGGATATTGGGTCCTGTGATGATGGGCTTGGTGATTCTAATCCAGTTGCCACCTTTAATCAGAAACTTACCAAAATGGCTAGCAACTGTCTTGCTATTGCTGGTTTGATCAAATGATAAATTCATTCACTCTTTACCATATGTGTATATATATTATCACGACAACTGATTTTTTCTTTTGACAATTGAATTAGTTTATGATAGATCCAATCTCTGTATAAGTATTTGTAATATATTACCTATAAAATCTTTATAATTTTTATGTAGGACTAATCTTTATCTTGTATTATTCTCGTAATTATTTGAATAATATTTAAAATTATTCGGCAATCACACTCAATAAAAAGACTATGAGTCAATCAAGGGATATTAGTATATTTTTTTGTGAACTTTGCCACCATCTATCCATATTAATGGTAACTTATTATTTTTATAGTAAATGCAAATAAATGAATATCTTATGTTGTAAATGCAAAAAAATAGAAAGACAATATGAGTTTTTTTAACAATAAAAAGACTATGATTTCCAATAATATACACCAATAAATGTAAGAAATAATCAAAGATTAGAAATGAAAATAAGTGAGTTCAATTAAACCTTTCAATTTTATTTTTTTTTTAATCTATATTAAACTTTACAATATCAAACCATTTGCTTTGGGCTTAATTTTATTAAGGGAATTTTACAAAAATAACAAAAAATATATATTTATTTATATTTTTACCGGCACTCAAATTTTTTTTCAATTTTACCGAAAACAACTTTCTAAAATTACAACAGTACCTAAATATTAAAATCACCCAAAATATGACTAGATGGTATATCTTAGACATACCTTTGGTATACTTTGGGGATATTTTGGTTCAATTTTCACTAATAAAGAACAAAAAAACAAGAACAAGAAGAATTGATCATTAAAGAAGAAGAAGAAGCAGATGAATAGAATTCAATCGAAATTCAAAACATCACAAATTCTCAAACAAAAAATTTGGTATATCTTTGGAATTCTTTAGGAATTCATTTGGAATACTTCCGAAATACCTTAGGTATACACTAAAACATCACAAATTCTCAAACAAAAAATTTGGTAGACCTTGAAAATTCTTTAGGAATTCATTTGGAATACTTCGAAAATATCTTGGGTATACACTGGAAATATTTTGGATATACTTTTGAAAATTTTATGCGAATACCTTGGTATTCGTTGAGAATTCCCTACAAAGAATTCCTGAATAATACTTTGGATATACCTTCGTGAATTCCATAAGAATAACGTGGATATATTTTGGAAATATCGGATATATTATAGTGAAAATCACCAAAAAAAAAAAAAAAAAAAAAAAGAGGAAAACTTCCTTATGAAAAAAACAATGGTAAATCACTTTTGGACGATTGAAAGGAAAACCATCCATTGACCGCTGCTACCACATAATATGAATATTATTTACATTAAATGTGATGATAAACAGTAAACCAAACCAATGTTGAAGTCTTGATCTTGACCAATCTATATGCCTTCTCCATTCTGCAAGACACCGTCGTTTTTACCGCTCCAAACTCCTCCTTGTCCCCTCTCTCCACTATATCATACCATCGGCGTGGCACATCTTCTTCTTATTGTTTTGTCTTCTTTAGATTACCACTATTCCTAGTTTAGTTAATTAGTTAGTTGTCTCCAATTTTCGTTGAAGATCTGCTAATTCTTCGTCAAAATACCTAATTAACTGAGACACACGATAATGACTTCGATTTGAGTTGTTTTGTTTAATGAAAGAATTGTAAAATCAGAAATTTGAGACTTTCTAAGAGATTTTGTTGATCGTTAATGGTGGCGATATGTAATATGAGATTGAAGAGGAGAAAAGAAAATGAGGGAGAAAGGAAAAGAGGGAGTTTACATAAGAAAGAAAAGGAAAGAGAGCAGAAAATAAAAAGAAATAGTAAGAAAGGAAAGAAATTCGATAAAAAAGAAAAAACTCAAAACTATCGAAATTATGGAAAAAGGATTTAAATATAGATAAGTGATGAAATTTTCTTATTTGATTAAAATGAAATTTTGAGAACTTAATGGTTGATTACTATATCCCTTCTTTTTCAAATACTTTGATGTATTTGAATTATAAGAATATTTTAAAAATGCCAAAAACTAGAGATGGTCAATACATAAGTTTCTACAGCGAATGCAGCAACCCTTGTTCTATTTCCAATACGCAGGTCCTACTCTCTTTTATTGATCTGCCTATTATTCCTTATGCTCTTCATATCAGTGCATATGTGTGAGCCACAACGGGTATCTAATACCCATATATTATTATTAGAAATATTATTAACCTCAATGAAATAAATACTTGAAGTGGATTGGGCATCATATGTGTTCTTCTTCAAGGACTCTAAGTAAGCCTTACAGTTTCTCTTCCAATAGCCATATTTACCACAATGGAAGTAAGTCCCTTTTGGGACAGTATCTTTGGTCTTCTTCTTGGCCACGCCTCCCTTAGGCTTTATGGACTGCTTCTTCTTATTTTAGTTCTTCTTCTTGGAACTAGAGGAGTCTATTAGGATCACAGCCTTATTATCTTTCTTGACAAATGGCTCAACTGTCTTGAGCATGTTGATCAGCTCAGGAATAGTAGTGGAAATCTGATTCATCCTATAGTTGAGCAAAAAACATGCATAACTGTCAATCAAACCAATTAGAATTAAGTCAATACTTAATTCATCATCCATCACATAACCCAAGATAACCAACCTCTCAATATAGCCATTCACTTTCTATGCATATTGCACCGGAGATATCCTCTCAACTATCTTAGAGTGAAAGAGTAGCCTTGAGATCTCAAACCTTTTGGATTGTGCTTGCTTATCAAATAGATTATCACAATTCCTCCACTTAAAGATTTTTTTCAAAACTACTAAAAGCGACTTAAGATATTACAAAAATTTTACACTTAAAAAAGTCACCCCAAATATACCAAAAAACCAAGGTTGTAAAAACCGGCCCGGTCAATAAACCGGAAAAGCCAGCGAATCACGAGTTTAAGGTCAAACCGGTCTATGTAGTATTTTTATAAAATATAACATGTTTCATATATAATAAAACATAATATGTCTCATACATAATATAACATGTATAATATTCTCATTTTTATTTTTTTTAATATATAACTAAACATTTAATTAATTATTAAATGTAAATGTAATTTTTAACTTGAAAATATAATTGGCCAAAATTTTCAAATTGTAAAAGAAAAGTAATATAAAAAAGAAGTAAGAAAAAAATATAAAAATGAGTGAATAATCCCACATAAAAAAAAGAACGAATATAACATATCATTTTATAAATAAGGGTGAGTTAATTGTTTAAAATCATATTTATTTTGACTAATTTAATTAGTTTATAGTTAATTTATCTAGTTTTGAGGTCAATTTTTTAATTGAACCGGTTAAATTGGCTAAATTAGACCAAATTTAATAAATAATTTTGTTTGTAAAAAATTAAAAAAAACTCGAAAAACCAGTCAAAACCAACTGGTTTCCAGTTGAACCTGCTGGTTCGCTTGTTTTTCCATCAAGTTATTTCCCTTCCGGTTTTGGGAGTAAAAACCGTCCGACCTAAGAGCCGGTTTCTGGTTTTTCTGGTTGAACCGGCTGGATTGATCCGATTTTTACAATCATGCCAGAAAGTGCACATTCAATATATTTTTGCTATATCTGAGGTATATTTGGTTCGATATCCTTAGTAATACTTTGATATGCCTTAGTTCAGTATACCTTGGAAAAACCTTAAGAATTTAATTTCATGAGAATTTCTTATAAATAATATACTTTCATAATAACTTGAGTATAACCGGAGATATTTTAGAAATATCTCAGATATATTTTAAAAATATATTAATTAAATTATCCATATTTAAAAAAAAACGAAGAATATAAAAGGTCTAAATCAGCTTGGTTTTTGATAGAATACATGAATAGCTATTAGGATAAAGAAATCCAACAACAGGGAAATTACCTCCTCCTTGATTCCATTGAAACAGCTGTAAAATACGGCTTGAATTTGAGAAAAGTGAAGGATCTGATTTTCCATCTTTAAAGTAATGAATTCTGTATCATAAAGCAAGGGCAAACCTAGAGGAGAAAAACAATCACACTCCAACATAAAATAAACAAATATAAATGAAAAAAACCAAAATAAATAAAAATTCAGTCGACAAAACCCGTTTGGATGCCTAAGAAAAATGAGGAAAACAAAGAAAATTGTAAAACCTCAAAATCTATTCGTCTCTGAATCCAATGAAACTAATCTCTTGGCAACCAAATGTACAGTGTGTGCTAAGGTTTAAGATATCACGAATGAAAAAAATTCTAAACAAAAAGAGAGAGAAAGATTGAATTACTACCTGCACATGGGAAGAAGTTGAAGAATAGGAGCGAAGAGAAGGAGACTTTGGAGGAAGGAGAGAGAGAAAATAAAATAAAATAAAATTGAAAAGCATATTTAATAAAAATAAAAATATTAATAATTTTGAAAAAAAAAGTTAAATTTTAGCAATTAATGTAAAATCTTCTTAAATCTCTTTCACTCTTGTTGCAATTGTTATATGTTGGATCCCGGTTTATATAACATTATGTATTAAGATCCATAATACATATAATAGGTGGTAACAATTTTATAAATAAATCAAATTTATATAACTATCAAACACATGGTGATATTTTTGTAAAGATTTATCATCTAATAAAACTTTATTAGTTTATTGAAAAATATTATTAGTTTATTAAAAAATGTTTATTACGAATAAAATAAAAATTTATTAGTTTATTGAAAAAATTTATTACAAATAAACTGAAAAAGTTTACTATAAATGAAATAAAAGTTTATTAGTTTATTGAAAAATATTAATTAGGTCATTAAAAAATGTTTATTACGAATAAATTAAAAATTCATTAGTTTATTGATAATATTTATTGCGAATAAATTGAAAACTTTCATTACCAATAAACTAAAAGTTCACTAGTTTATTGAAAAATATTTATTTATTCGTTAAAAAAAGTTTATTACGAATAAAGTAAATGTTCATTAGTTTAATGAGAATGTTCGTTAGATATGAATTAAAAGTTCATTAGTTTATTGAAAAATATTCATTAGTTATAAAACGAAAAGTTCATTACGAAGTATAGTTCATTAGTTTATTAAAAAATATTCATTTGTTCGTTAAAAAAAATTCATTACAAATAAAGTAAATGTTCATTAGTTTAATGAAAATATTCATTAGATATGAATTAAAAGTTCATTAGTTTATTGAAAAATATTCATTAGTTATAAAACTAAAAGTTCGTTACGAAATAGAGTTCGAAAAATGTTAATTACAAATAAAGTAAAAATTTATTAGTTTATCAATAAAAATTTATTAATTTATTAGTAAAAAGTTTATTAATAAATATTTATTTTTTATATTAATATAAGTTCATTTTATATTTAATTTAATATATATTTTTTTATATTTTGAAAAAATTTAAAATGTAACAAAAAAAAATTGAGACAAAACGTACCAAAAAATAATAAATCGAGAAAAATAACATCTGAAAAAATAAAAAAATACAAAATAATTGTTGATTTTATTTTAAAATAAAATAAATATTTATCAATAAATTAATAAATTTTTTACTAATAAATTAATAATTTTTTATTAATAAACTAATAAATCTAAATTAATAAATGAATTTATACACATTTATTTTATATAGAAAAATTACCACCGCATTTATGTTATTCTTTTTACCCATATTTAGTTCAAGTTGTAATATCAATCGTGGTCTACAGTATAATTTGCGCTTTTGTCGCATCTCTTCCACGACGTACAGAGCATTGGGCTTGGAACTCACCAGGCCCATTGTGAAGCAAATGTTGCACCTTCCCAGAATTTCAATTTTTGTATGTGAGAAACCATATGAGAAAAAGAAAAAGGAATTAGAGAAGCTTAGTAAAGAGAGAGAATGGAGCAGATAAAGAGACTAAGTATCAATATCCTTTTACCGAAACCAGTCTCAAAATGGCAATTCTCGTTTTCTCACACTAACCCTGGTTCATATCCAGCTTTACCTAACCATCCCAAATTCCCAGAAGGAGAGAAATACCCACTAATCTCTTTAAATTCCATATCATTTTGGCTGTATTAAGGTTTTCTCTTCTCCTCTTCGCTATGTAAGCGTCTACATTTTATTTGCTTCTGCTGTTATTTGCTCTTTTTTTTTTGCTGGTATTGATTGGTTTTGTTTTAAAGATAAATTTTGACTGCAAGTATAGCCTTCTTTAGTGCTATAGCAAGATACAACTAAACAAGCTAGCTTTTATTTGTTTGGTTCCTTCATATTTTGCCGTTTGGCTTTGCCGATAGTGGGATAAAGTAGAGGAAAATTCTAAGCTTGGTTTCATGCTTTTGCCTTTTCTATGCTAAAAATAGAAACTTGAGATTAACCCACCAAAGTGGTTTCACAGTTTTTCTTGGTTTGTTGCTTCCAACAATATGTGTATTTAAAATTTATGTGCATCAACACTCAATGATATTGACTTCCCTTCTCCAAGATTTCTCTTAGGGGTCGTACTCATTCTGAAAAACTAGTAGGCTTCTTTATTTGTTTTACATTTTTCAGAGTTATTAAGGTTTTTGTTGTTATTTAATAGTTTCTGCTTTCACTAGTTACTACTGATTATTCTTTTGCATGATTTAAACGGTTTGCAGTTTCGACTTTTTCTTTTGCATATCTAGATTTCCTTGTGCTGCTGTTGCTCTATATTGATGTAATATTGAATTCATGATAGTTGCTCTTTTGCTTGCCTTTATTTTAGGTCTTTGCTCCCGTAATTTATTTCTATTGAAAATTTAAGTGAAAGCGTGTCTAAACAGTTGCCTAATTTGTTTAGTTGATTTAAGGATTTTATATCAAGCAATGAACAAATCAATAGATCTCCATTAGAGTGCGTTGATGAAAAAGAAAAACTAGTAAGTTTAAAGAACAATTTCACTCACGTGAAGAAGGCATTAGCTGAAGAAAGTTTATACGAGAAAAATAAAGAGAAAAACAATCATTGGTCCAGCTCAGTAAGATACTACTAACTAAAATAACAAACACAAAGAGCATCTAATCTACTACGACTGCATATACTTCTTCCTTTTAATATTTCATTGTTGTGATATCACTGCATATACTTCTTTTGTTATTTCAAGAAAAATGTTGGAATTTTTTTGGTTAACTCTTGCATACACTTTTGATTCAAAGCCATGTAATAACATGACTTTGTTACATATTCAGGTGCCGTTCATTATTTACTTACAATTGTTCTTCTTTCTTCTATGTTTTTGATCGTCAGGTGCTGAGATTTGCTTCTGGTCTGTGTGCGTCTTCTTGCTCATGATTCTGTTTTTGAGATTCGACAATTCAACATAATAGATTGCCAAGCTCTTTGCTTAATGGAAGATTTTGGAGACTTGTTTGGTGGTGTCAGCTTCACCATCAAGAAGAAGAGGAGCAACGTGTCTCGTCAACCTTGTTCTGATTCACAGAAATTTTTGCAGACCTTTAACTTTTTACCTCAGTCCACACAACATCTAGGCAGTGGCTGCAATGAAGAGCACAATTTTCGAGAAACAACAATTTGTTCTGATGCATTGAGAAGTGAGAACAGGTTGAAGAAGCTTAAGCTTAAGCTTGGTGGTGTTACTCATACTATACACACTAAGTACGCATCAGAATCTTCTCCTGGCATTGTTGTACCTCAGCCACGAGAAAAGTTGCTTTTTCAGGTAATCTCCTACTAACATGTGCCATTTATTATGATCCTGTAAAAAAGCATTTTCTTTTAGATCAATTTCTTCCCAATCTCCCTATGATGTCAAGAGGCTAACTGGGGGCATTATTGTCTACTATTTATTATATAGCTTTTTATGGAGAGGATTCTGGATTACTTTTGATGTTTATATATTATTATGTGGTTTACTGTTCTAGGATTCTGCTTTTGGAAATGGCCATGCATTGAGAGGAAAGATGCATGGTGAAAGTGTCTTAGCAAATGAAATGTACAGGCATGAGCCAGTTCGTAAGAGTAAGCGAATTCCTAAGAGACGCATAATGGATATAGGAATCAATGAAGATGATGATGATGCAGATGAGGAAATTTGTTACCTTGGGAGACTAGGTGGTTCTAAAGTTTGTTTAGATGGTAGGCAAACGGAGGATGAAATGCATATAGAACTGAGAAACGGCAGACTACCAAACTTGGGCAAAGAAGGGGCGACAAAGTTGAGATCAGAAAAATTGTACGAGGATGAAGACTACATGGAAGATGAAGAACCCGTATCAGATGATGATCCTGGATATAGAAGCAAGAAACTAGGATTTGTTGATGGAAGGAGTAAAACTGGTACTGGTCAGCTCCCAGATGGTTTATCTCCTAAAAGTGAGTGGTAGCTTTCTTCTCTTCTTTTCCAAAAGTTACATGTTAGAGCCTAGGTTGGAGACCATAGCATAAACTGTTTCACAATATGCTGATATATAGTAAACCTGTCTATTCTACTATTGTTTTCTTAATGACAGGGCAAAAGGCGAAACTCTCTGAAGTGGAGCAGCAACTGAAGAAAGCAGAAGCAGCACAAAGGCGTAAAATCCAATCAGAGAAGGCTGCTAGGGAGGCTGAGGTCTGCTCTTCTCATAGTGCATTTCTTTTAGAATGCAACAAAATAGGGGATCAATCTATTTTTGTATTGTATAGGCTGAGGCAATCAGAAAGATACTTGGACAAGATTCTGCTAGAAAGAAGAAGGAAGAAAAAATGAAGAAACAGCGAGATGAATTGGCTCAGGTGTTTTGAGAATTGAAGATCCTTTTTTTTTCCTTCTGAGTATGCTTTTAGAATGTGTCCTAACATTACCTTATGCAGGGAAAGGGTGCAAATTCAAATTCACTGGGATCAAATACTGCCAGATGGATCATTGGTCCCAGCGGAACTGTGGTTATTTTTTCTGATGATGTTGGTCTGCCGGATATATTCAATTCAGTGCCGTGCAGGTTTAGTATCACCTTCTCTAAACTGTGAATTTCATTAACTTTTGCCGCATATAATTTTTAAATCTGCTCATCCGCCTAATGTTATGATTGTTGGATTTTCAGTTATCCTCCACCTCGTGAAAAATGTGCGGGTCCAAATTGTACAAATGTTTATAAATATCGGGATTCTAAGTCGAAGCTTCCACTCTGCAGTCTCCATTGTTACAAGGCAATACATGGAAAGATGCAAGCTCTAATTACATGCTGATATTATCTATGATCTTCCTTGCTTAATACAGAAATCACTCGCACAGAGTTCTACTTCTCTCCTTGATATTTTGTCTTCCTAATTGGTTGTAGGTAAACATTATGAGTCTCAATGCAAGCTCAATTTGTACAAGAGCTTAGGCATTAACATGATGTGATGTATGAGGCTCCTTTGTTCCAAGTCTCAATGATTATTTGCATGAATGTTTGCTGGAATCAAACTACCGCCCTAAGACCAAAAGTGCTAACTCTTGTTAATATAAATCTCAGAAATCTACCAACTTTGAAGTCTTTCATTTGTAAAATTAGGTATTTGGCCAGATTTCAGTCTTAAATGGTGTTACAGTCGGTCAATCAATGACCATTGAAGTAATGAAAATCTGTCCGACCTATATTTTTCTTCGTGCCTGCTCCTGAAAGTCTTCAAACAAGCATTTCATAAGCAAGCCAAATAGCTGGCTTATGGCGACCCTTCCACTCAGTAAGCAGGCTTTTTCCATCCAGTTATGTTGTACAAGCATTCCCACAAGCAAACTTTCTAGCTATAAGTTAAGCTAAGTACATAAATAGTGTGCTAAGTTCAGTCTCGACCACCATCCCAAAATGTGCAAAGAATCCTCTCCATAATTAAAGCTTTGCATTTCCGATCTTCCTCTCCTCCCCCACCGCAGCTGAAAAATGTTTCTGATTCCCTCCCCAAAGTGCATATATGCTATTTCTATTCTGTTTGGATGATCTCCCATGAAAGATTCAAGGCAGTCAAAATATGCACTGACAGAAGAGATTTGATGAACCGGTTTAAATATGGCCGCAAAAGTATGAATGCAAAGTCCACTGCTTACATCCCTTGCTATTGCAAGTCATTAGAAGATAGGGATTGGCAAGATAAATGCTCAAAAAAAACAAAAAAAAAAAAAACTATTTGGTATTATGAGGCCGCTGGATATCGTCAGTTACATACACAGCTCATCTACCCAACAATCCCTCACTACAGATTAGTTCTGTGCTTAAACAATCAATGTGAGAAAGGAACAATTGATTTTAAAATGTACTATAGGAGGGGCAAAAAAAATTTTTTTTTTTTTTTATCATTTGTATAAAATACTGTACACCTCAATGACAAAATTAATGAGACACATTTCACAACAATTAAACCCTAGCTTCATCAGTTATTGACATCTATACATCTCCCTTCTTCTCAGTGATGATGTCCTCTCCTAAGGACAGACAAAAACCCTCCTGATGATTTCTCCTTGCGCCCTTCGCCTTCATTCCCAACCTATTGCATTGTTAGACACTGATCAATATTACTTATGAAGAAAAAAAGACCCAAATACAAATGAGATGGTAATCAGACTGAGAAAAAGAAGAAGAAAAAGGGGGTTATGGAGTTTCTTATTTATAAGTAACAGAGTATACCTCCTTCGCTATTTGCTGCAGGATGTCTATAATCTCAGAGAAGTCAGGTCGTTGTGTTGGATCTTGCTGCCAACATTTCTCCAGCAGCTCTGCCAACTTTGGACGAGTGTTCTTGGGAATTGTAGGCCGTAGACCCTGAAACCAGGCTCGATCAAATTAACATTGCAAAAATCATGGAGATTCAAATTAACTATTAAATATAGTTTGAAAGAGTCATAAGATGCAGACGTGCTGCATAAAGGTTGTACCTTTTGGACCACACCAACTGCTGCTTGTAAAGGGGTTAAGTACTCGTATGGAAGCTGCAAAAACAAAGAATGTTAAAACACCTTACCTAAGAGAATAATATTAATTATTAACAATCAATCACGATAATATTTGATTAAAAAACAATACCTTTCCAGTTAACAGCTCCCACAAGACAATTCCAAAACTAAAGACATCAGCCTTGTGATCATATGGCTTGTGTTCTATGACCTTCAATTAAAAAAAACTGTTGTAAGAAAATTGCGAAATGAGCAACCAACACGAAGAGGCTTTATAACCAACAAGCTGGAGCAACGTTATGCACCATTCTGAATTAGGAAACAAACAGCATTGATAAATATTATATTATAATATACTGCTTGAGAAATGGAGAAAGCAATCATCCATTCATAATAAGAAGACACAAGAAAGCATGCCTATCACTCCGCCCCTGGAATCTCTCTCTCAGAGTAAGAGCAAACAGAAAATAATAATAATAAAAAAAATATAAAAAAAAGATATACATTTTAGCAATAGAAATATTATTATTTGTTAGTGAAGGATAAAATATCATTGACATCTTCGGCAGTTTCAGGAAAAGCCAATATGACTTCCTAGGAACGGAGAGAACAACCTGGCTAAAATGCAATGTGCATCCACTCAAATCTTCCTTGGCAAGCATGCACAATGGTCATGTACAATTGAGTTATATTGCAATTACAGATGGCACTAGCATGGGAGTTTATTTGAACTTCAAATAAGTGAGAGGAGAAATTTTTAGGTAAAATCAGGTCGAATAGACCGACCAAATCATACAATAACATGCATTTGATTGTTTAATTTTTATCTTCATATCCACCAATAAAAATAAAACAATTAAATACATGTTATTGTGTGATTAAATTGGTCTATTAATGACGAGATAGACCCGGTCTACCTAAGAATTTCTCTAAGTGAGAGTTCAAAGGCTAGTATTCCAGGCTAGTTTAAAAATCATACAAACTTTATTTATGTTAATACATCTTTTGAGGTAAGTTTCTGTGGTTTGTGTCTCTTCAAGCTAGTGAAGAGACCATGAATTTCACAAACAAATTTTCATATTTGATCATTTTGTCTTGCATGGTCAGCAAAGCCACTCAATAGTTTATCATTTAGCTCACCATCAATATAAAAATTTCAGGAAAAATTTTACTAGTGACTTGACCAGAAAAATGTTATCCTGGAAGACTACCCAGTGCCCACACTTTTTAATGAAAGCTAAGAAAACATTACACATGCCAAGTAGACAAAAACCAGAGTTTAAGCACTTCCACTCCACGTGGATTTAGAAAGAATATGTTATGGATCCCATTTCCAACATGCTAACGAAATTGAGCATCATGCTCAAAAGGTCACATCTCAGTGGTATGGCAGTACCAAGGAGGATGGGATTGAAATAACCGTTCCTCTACAAGTAGTTAGAGCTGAGTTGACATGGACTCAGCATTCCGAACTTTCCCCAAGCACCAGAATAAAAGAACTACAGAGAAAATTATCATGGCAATCATAGAGGACTCTGAAACAAAAACGTAATAAGAAAGTTTGTACCTCAGGAGCCATCCATCTATAGGTTCCAGTTTCAGCAGTCATAACTCCAGACTGAGCCTTCACTCTAGCAACCCCAAAATCAGCCACCTTAACTACCTGGAATGTAAAGCTAAAATATGAATATTTTTCTAAATGTATACAGCTTATGATACAATACCTTTTCATGCATCATCGATTGAACACACCTTCATGCAATAACTAATAATAAATAGAAAGCAATGCCGTTTTTTACTTAGAGAAGATAAAGGAAGAATGAAATATAAGCTCACTTTTTGCGGTTTTCAGATCGCTCATCAACTATGATAGGAGTAATTCATGTTATAAACAAGTATTTTTCCTTGTCCCTGATTGATTTGATTTTGCCTCATCAATCTAGAGAGAATTATTTCTTTCCGCTGCTAATTGTATTATGACTAATAATTGAATGAAGCATTTAATGTAATGAAGCCTGTTGATCCCATCAGGATAGCATGTCAATTCCACGTTGCTTAACTGATAGGTTAGTTATAAATATCAAATTTTAGTGATTACTGATTTCCTTACTGAACTAGTTTAGTGAGTGGGCAAATAGCAGACTGTGAATGATTTACCCTAAGTTCTGCTGTGATTCTAATGTCCAAAAATCTCACCTTGCAATGCTTCATCACTGATCCTATGTTGAGAATATATTCTTGAACAAATAATTGATTTATTATAAGCTTTCACCTAAAGCATTGTTTGATCAATATCCATTCAGTAACTCTAGAATTCCCTAAATATGCCCCACTCAGTCTCTCAGAGCACAATTTGCTTCTTCTCTACCATGTGATTATTATAGCTACTATGGATCAGTTATGAGCTTGATAACTTGCATTCACACTCCAAATAACATATACAAGCAAAAAACCACTTGGCTCTGCTAAGAAAGAGAGCAATACAAAGATACCTCCCCAGGAATTCTTACATCTAGAATTGGAGAGAAAAATGTACTTTCAGGATCTCGTCGAGGGACAAGTCTATGACTACCACAACAAGCTTAAGGCATTAAATAGATTGTTTGGCATACATTTTATACACTAATGTCTGGTATTTCATATCCCTTTTTTTTTAGAAGGACACTTGGTTGTTTTTATTTTCTTTCTTGTTCTAGGGGGAACAGGGAATTTTTGGTTGCTGAAAGGTGCTGGAGGTCTTTCCAGATCCACGCGATATCTGGATGTTATTGTCAATGTTACCAATATCAAATTTAAATAAGTTTTCAGTAATAAACAGATAACTCCACTCTAACTATAAAGCGGAACTAATGACTCAAAAATAAGATGCACCAATGCAACAAAAATAAAAAGCAAAATACTCCGTGAATTGACACAAATGATGACATGTTAGTGAGAAATCTTACTTCATTTTCATCCATGAGAAGATTTGCAGCCTTCAGATCCCTGTGGATTATATTATTTTGGTGCAAGTAGTTCATTCCTTTAGAAACATCTATTGCTACTTTAAGCAGGGATGGAAGCTTAAAAACACCCTTCTGTTTGTGTAGGTAGTCATACACACTTCCACCAGACATAAATTCTATTAAATTTTAAAAAATAAATAAATAAATAAGAAGAAGATAACTGAACTTATAATTATACATGAAAAACGGAGTGAAAAATGAAAACTGCAGAAGGATAATTTTGTCTAGCAATGAACATTAAGAACTCATTTATATTACCTGTTACAATACATAAACTAGGAGGCTTGGTACAAGCACCTATAAATTGTACAACATTCTTATGCCTGACCTTCCTGTAAATTCACAATAGCTTACATGAAAACAAGTAACAAAATCAAAACCATATTTGCAGGAGTATAGATAATTCAACTTTGACTGTCTACATGATTCTGAAACCATGGAAGAACTTATACAAACTAGCTATGCACAAAAAGGTGCAGAAGAGATAGTAGGTCACCTCATTATGAAGACTTCCTGGGCAAACTCTTTCTGCAAATCTGTATTTATTCGCTCAGGCTTGAGGACTTTTATAGCCACTTCCTGACTACAGTATGTACCCTTGTACCTGAGCCAATGGAATGGGGCAGTTCAAAAATTGAAATTCCAATAATATCAACGTTTGTGTCTAAGAGAGAGTGAGCTTACAAATCACCATATGATCCAGATGCAACTTTGTTCTCAAACATCAAGTTCTTAGGATCAATTTCCCAGACATCAGTCCCATCACTAGGTATTGCCAAATGATCAGTTTTAGATGTGATCAGTATTTGCTCATTTTCACTGGTAGGCGATAAAGAATGATGATTTGGCCAAGTCTGCCGCTGCTCGACAACAATTTTAAAGTAAGATGCATTTGGTGATGAATAAAAGTAAATCCAAAAGCTCAACTACTTTTTAGACTATTAGTATGACAAGGTACATGAATGACATATCATAGTTTACCAGGTATCCTAGCTTGGAAATTAAGAAAAATATGAGATAACTTCAAATAATTAAAATATATCAGAACATAAAACTTTTAAGTCAAGCAATGTTAGCAAATATAAACTTCCTTAAAGTAAGATGTTGCATGCGAAAATTTAGAATGTTACATTGAAGAACCACTGCACAAAAATAAATCCAAGAGGGTTCAAGCAAAGTTTTTTGGAGGCACTCGAGACATTACCACTGTCTTTTACAATATTTATTGCAGCCGCAATGCAAATCTCTAGGATCTGGAGATATAAAGGTGAACAGCATCCAATTCGAAAACAATGCAGATAGCATATAAACACAGTCAATGACCTTAGTCAATTCAAAAACAAAAATTTAACGTAATTAAATTAAGCTCCACCAAAGAAGAAATTGCAAAGGGATTTAAAAAAAAAAGCATTTTAGTGAGTTAGATCGCTGCAATCAACAGTCACATAAAGTCTCCAATAATCCGTACATGAAGATAATAGGAAAATAAGCTACTTTGCATGAGAAATATATTTCCAATAAGCACTTGTAGAATAATAATATTTCTGCGATAAGCATCTGAAGGAATAAAACAAAACAAAGTATTTTCATTGATAATTTGCTTGTCATTAGAATATAGTTGTCATTTCAATGAACTAGAGACAAGTTATTACCTCAATCCTAAAAGCTTCCTTTTCCAATGCTATTCTGAGCCGCTCTGTTTCCTGAAAATTTGCAACACTATATCTCTTAAAACAGATGTTCATGTTTAAAATATTTTCCTGATTGACAATAGAATTGATTATCCAAAGTGTTAATACCTCATATGGCCAACCATCAACAACAAATACATCCAAGGAGTAGCCATCAACTGTGGAGAAAGCATGTGCTTCTTGGATATTCAACCCAATCTCAGCAAGTAAGCAAGTCAACTGCAAAATTTGAGAAAGAGAAATGACCAAATGAATAGGGATAAAAAGAAGATAAAAATTCCTAACACATGTACACCAGTAAATATAGAAAGAGAGATTGTAAAAATAAGATATTATTTAATATAACCAACTTCAACTCGAAAGTGGCTATTCAAGAAACTGACTAATAATATGGTCACATTAAACGACTAATTTACCAATTATAATGACATATCAATCACCTCCTGATGCTCATAAGTAGTTAAAGTACTTTGAAATGCAACATGACTATCTAAATAAGTTGCCATGTGTTTGCAAATTGAAGATTTATCATATCAGGAGCTAAAATAAACAATAATAGCATTTGGCTATTGTTGAAACTTGAATTACATATTTCGTGTATGCAAACTGAAAGATGGATCTAACATGTTCTAGGCTTTCAATCATTAATAAAACAAACCTCAAATACTATCAAAGATGATTCAGCATACTTTAACAAGCATATATATCTTACCTGACTAAGAAGCTTTGGCTTGTCATCTGTTGAAAAAGTAATTTCATGCATGGGCCTACATCAATGCATCACAGGAGAAAAAATGATAACTTCAAGATTACTCTACTGAAGGTTCATAAAGTAACAAACATATAATATTACATAAAAGCATGAAATATAAAGACAGTATTTTCGCAAGAAACTATCAATTAATATTTTGATGAAACATGATTAAAAAAAAAAAATTCATTCTTAACATAAAAATATATAACTTAATTCATGCAAGCTTAACAAATAATGTGCACGAAATTTGGGCTATAAAATATGCAAAACATACAAAGGGATTGATGATGACATACTGAATCAGATTGATCATCATTCAAAATAAGTTCACTCAACTACCATCTCTTTTATATTGGTCAATTGAAGACTTTTTTAACTTAAGGGGAAAAAAAATTATCCAAGCTTAAAACTAGCATAATAGTTGTCACATTTGTAAAGGTGAATGAAAGTTGCAACGGTGAAAATATAACCATATTCAACTACCAACATCACCTGACATTTTGTCAAGAAATAATGAAATTTAGGACAACGCATCACTCGTTTATGATTTATATTCAGACAATAAGAGTCCATTTTCATTCTTTATTCCTTATTAATAAGAAACCAGATACTAATTGAGACTCAAGTAAAAGGATTGAACCAGTAGACAAAGTCCCGAAGCAAGACCACAAACTGCTCAATTAGACAGATGAAATAAAATTTGGCCAAGTTGAGCCTGATGACTTGTTTAGATAAAAGAATTACCGAGAGAACATTGAATTGGCATGTACAGAACCATCACCATCTTCATTTTCAGATTTATTTGCTTCGAGTGCAAGTGCTTCAAGATTAGGTGATGAACCAAATGCAGGTGGTGGATGCATGCTGATCATTCAAACCAACCAAAAAATATCAGCATTTTCTAAAAACAATCATTGGGGAAGAACACAATGAGAATGTAAGACATTAAATTGACTTTATGTACAGATTTTACTCAGTTTAAACAAATGATAGGAATACGACTATCTAATGGGTAATATCCTACCTCATTCTACTACTTTGTGAAGTTCCTTTAGAAGGAGAGTCTGAAAGATTTGATTCAGCTGAGTTTCCATCAGAAATGGGATGAACCTACACAGGCAATTAATTGATTGACCGATCATATAAGCCCCATTCAGCAAAATAGGAAATAAAACAAAAGGAAAAAGGAAGATACAGTGAAGGCAAATTCAACAGAAATTTAGCCACCTGTTAAAATGCAACAGTCAGAAACACAAATTAAAAGATGAAATTTATAAACTCATTTGATCAGCTAGAAGATGCATCAATTCAACTTCTTAACCCAATGATCCACAACTAACAGGTTACAGCCCAATAAGTTGGCTACTGTCATATATTATGTATGAAATATTTACTGCCTGAAAACTATATAACAACATTCATATGCAAGAAAAGAAGTTAACAGTGAAAACACAAACACTTTTAAGAGAAAGTGAGAAAGCATGGGCATGCATCTCAAACATGAAAATTTATCTAAAACGTTTGAGCATAAAATAACGTAAAAACTGAAGTATTCACAAAAATTCAATGGTCACAAAAACAAAAGAAAACTCATTACTGTTTAATTAACAAAAACTAAAATTTTTACCCAAAAAAAAATGTATGACAGTTTTTTTCACAAATAGTTTTACGCAACTATCTGCTGCATCATAGTTTATGATTACAACTGAAATAATCTTATACACATATTATTACATGCTTCCTACTAAAGAAAGGATGATACCATGTGCTAAAAACTTCTTAATTTCAAAAAGTACTAGTTGCAAATTTTGACATGGCATATATTATTCATAAATAGATTTTTTTTAGCTTCATATTATCATAATCTATTATCTTGACCATCTTACTTTCCAAAGTCCCACTCAATAATATACAATTCAGAGCAGTAACCAAAGGTCATTCTGGATCACACATTATCAAAGTAGTGAAAAACTGAGTATCCAGTTAAGATGACAATGATTTAATAACTCAAGTTTTAATATCACTTCCTATACTTTATTTACACTTAGAGTACAACCGAGTCAAGCCAAATCAACAAATATTGCTACACTTCTAACAAATGTGAACATCAGCTAAGCTCTTGATGGTTGATTATCAATCATAATTCCATAGTATGTACACAATGCCCAATCAAGTTCAGAAAAGATTGCTCAATATGTAATATATTTTATCTGCCTCAACATTCTGGGAAAATTATTTGAATCTGAACTATAATCACATGAAAGGATATCATATGATGAATTTCAAGAAGATGCAGATATAAATTCACATAGCAGAATTACAAAGATGTGCTGATCACTTAAGGTTAATTCTGCTCTAGCAAACTTAGTCTGAGTCAAGCCAAGTCAACTTCAATGCAGAATTGACCAATGAGGACTGAAACACTTTCCATCAAGTGAATGAAGCCAACCCCAAATTTTGCAGCACAACTTGTTTAAGAATTCAAGTAACTGAATGAATGCTGCAATACTAAATGGAACAGGAAAATCCAATTCTCTTTTGGGTAAGCAATGTGGGACCAAAGGTGATGGATGAAGGACAAGAACCCAGATTCAAAATGATATAGTGAATGCTTTTACAGCTAAACAACGGTTGCTAACTTGTTGAACCAACTCACCTGTACAAGTCTTATTTCAATTGCAGGCCTATTATCAGGATCATGAGCCATCCGCAATAATCTCTTGTGCATAAGTACATCTGCTGCCCTCTCCACATTCACATCCAATGCGTATCTGCAACCCCCAAAAAAAAATCAACACTTAAACAGTATGATAATGAACAATTAACCAGAGAAGGAAGGAGAGAGAAATAGAGGAACAGAAGCGCTAAAAACGCCTATTAATCCTCCAATAATTACAATGCATAAAATCAAAAGCTTGAAGATTAGTCTAATGACGGATCAGCAGCAGAGAGAAGGAGAGAAAAAGAGAGCAGCAGAGGCGCTTAAAATGCCTAATAAAGTCTCCAATATCTGTAATTTATCAAAGCAAAAAAATGTGGAAACTAATACCTTAAATCTGCTTCCCTAGTCTGTTAAAACCTCAAAATTGCTCTAAATCAAATGAAGTTAATTCTCAAAACTTCATCAAACACATGCAAGACATCAAACCTCCAATGACTTAATTTAAATAGTTTACCTAAAAAAAAAACACAAAAGAAAAAGAAAAGAAAAGAAAAGAAAAAACAGTAATTTCCATCTCAGAATCTCATAAGTGAACCAAGAAAAACAAAATCACCATATAAAACGAAGGCTGCAAAACATTCAAAAGCACATTAAAAAAAGACAAGAAAATAAAAACGCATGTAAAGAAAAGGAAAAGTTACCGAGTAGGAAGACGAAGAAAGTGCGCCCAGAGTTCATCATCAAACCCAGGGTGATTAGCCTCTTCGTTATTGGACTCTTTGAGTCTACGAAGAACGTCGGAGTAAACCTCAAACTTCTGGTTCTGACTCTGTTTCCGTCCAGAAAATGACGGCGACGGCGAGGGGGATGAGGAAGACGAAGTCGTTGTATTAGTATACTGTACCCTGCTTGCGCAACTCTCATTATCCTCCATCATCATAACCACCATTTAAAAAAGCAAAAGAAAGGAAAATGCAAAATTCACGTTAGCGATATTCCTTTTAGGTATCTCACTTTTACACAGAGAAAATACTGGATTTCATCATTTCATTTGTAGAGAAGAAGAAAAGGAAGAAAGAAGTGCTTGGTGGTGTAGTGTGTACTGTATTTTTCCCTTTTATCTTTCATGTGTTAACGCATGTCGGTTTTATCTCTCTCTCTCTCTGATGTACTGTGCAGGTGTATGTGTACATGTCATTGAGCCTGGCGGAATGTTTAACGGGCGTGAAATCACGCGTATCGGTGGATGATGTGGATTTCTCTCCTTTCTAGTTCAATTCCCTTAAAGCTGAATTTCCTCGAAAGAAAAAAAAAATGCAAGTTCTAGTTTAAGGGACTATTATAATGTGTTAGGTGCGTATCAAGTTTCGGCAAAAGCCTTTCATTCCCTCGAATATTCTTCAAACTAATTTTTTTCTGATACATATAATTACCATCCACCACTGCCATAATCATTTTATAACAGGTATACTCATTTGAACTAATCCAATTAATTAATTATAATTGAATTATGAATTTAGTTATATTTTTTAGTATTATAAATATATAGTATATATTTTGTATATCTATATATTTTTATTTTTGATAAATATATTTATGTGTTGTCCGAATTATTAAATATATTTTAAAAAATATATGACATATATATGATATATTAAAAAAGTTTGTTCATGGTATTTATATTACATATATTTTATTCATAATTTTTAAATGTATAGTGAAACTAAGTTCAAATTAGAGTTATATAATACAATATATATATATATATATATATTAAAAAGAAGACACTTCAATCGAGACAATGCAAAAAAAGGAGGATACAACGGCGACATAAACGAATGAAAAGATAAAAAAGATATAAAAAAATATAAAAATTAAGAGAAAAAATAAGATTTAAATTAATATAGTTATACAAAACATAAAACTATCATTAATTAAGAAGGAGAAAAAAGAGAATAAAAATTTCTTTCAATTTAATAAAAAATTTAAAATGAACATTAAAAAACCTTTTTTGAAAATAAATGATTATAAGGTGTACTCTTATAAAAATAAGATTAAGGGGTAACTCCCTTAATTGGAAATTTCTTTTTTAACTATTTATTAATTAATAATTAAATTTTGTAAGTATTCGATTTCAAGGGGAAAAAAAAAAGGTATTCGATCTTTTTTAATATGCTCTTCGATAATTTATAAAAATTAAGGAAATAATAATTCATATCTATTGCATTTTGGTAAGAACGTTTAGCCTTTAATAAGAGAGAATCCATTTGAATCCCTTCAGCCACCTGCTTCGGCAAATTAATGTTAAAACCACAAAAAGTACAAAATGATCTTGGGAGCCCACTGGTTTGGATAAGCTCATGCGAAAAAGACAATCATATCCCTTTGATATTCTTTTTTTTTTAATAGATCATAAATAAATAATTGCCATCGGAGGATATATATTAAAAAAAAAAGAATTATTTGGGCATTCAAAATTTTTAATAATTTTAAATTTATTCATTCTATTTTTTTTAAATTCCTTTAATCCTTTATGCTGTTGATGTGACCTTGTTTTTAATTTTTTTCATTTAAATATTTTAAATTTATATGGTATCTTGTCAATTAAAGTGTTTAAAAAATAAACTAGTAATTAATATTTAAGCCTGTGAATAAAGTTATATAATAACCAAGATTTCTTTTTTCTCTCTCTCTATATATATATATTAATTTAATTAAAATATTAATTTATAAACATAAATAAAAATTAAATTTTATAAAATAATATATAAAACTATTTCTATAATACAAGGAACTTTTTAGTACATTATAATAAATAAATATCTTAAATTATATATATATATCATCTAACGATTTAGATTAAAAATTAATTAACGATTTATATTATATCTATAATATAAAAAGGTTTATAGCGTATTGACAATAATGAAACTAATAATTGTTTTATTAGTAATAATGAAAATTGGACAATATGTAGACTTATCATCTTTTCTTTCCACTTTTGGTATCCTAGGTGGCAGGTAGCCAGTGCTAGTGATTAGGCCAGATCTCCTACGACCGAGTCTATATTAGGAAATGCAAAAAAAAAAAAAAAAAAAAAAAACCAATTGGTAAAGTATGCAACTGCCCAACCATTAAATAAAAGGTCAAAATAGGAAGTCTTTCAATTTTCCAGAGTAGTAAAGTTTCGAATTTTTAATTTGTAGTCTGATCTTTTTATATAAAAAATAATTAAATTTTATGACAAAAATGAACAATTAATTAAAATTAAAATTATAAATTTAATTTATATTAAAGATAAAAGTAATTTAATTAACAATATTAATGTGAAACTCCATTGTAATATTTTTTTTTTGTTGAACATTTCTCACATTTAAAAAAACAATTATTTTGATAGTATTATGACGTGTGAATTTTGGTAATTTGAGTCATGAGACTCAGGAGAAAAGTGTACCAAACGAGAAAGTTGTGGAAAAGCTTTTTGCTCTTTCTGTTGATGATGGCTTGTAAGGTGTAGAATGAATAGAAGTGATAAGAGATATTTCATGAAAAATGTGGCCTCTTCTTAAATTATTTCGCATCTTTCTTTAAGAAATTCGACATTTTCCTTTCTGTTAATTGGGTACTAAAATTCTTGCTAAACGTGTAAATTAGTCTCAAAATTATATTAGATAATTATATTTTCAATTTTGATTCAATATAAATAAGTTTTCAAATTTTAAATTCGGTACAATTAGACTTCTTAAACTAGAACTATGAGTCAACTTGATCTGATGAGAAGTGACATGTTCCGTAAGGTATAATTCAGTGGCTAATTTGCACTAAATTTAAAATTTGAAAACTTATTTATAATGAATCAAAATTAATGAGGTAATTCACTCCATAAAATATAATTCAGGAACTAATTTATAACTTTAGCCTAAAATTCTTCATCAATTGAAATTAGACAAAAATTTCCCTTTGCTTTTCGAATAAATTAATTTGGTATTGAGGTTGAAAAATTAAAATAGAAAAAAATTATTGTTATATTTAAATGATAAAATGAGATAGTCTACTTCATTTCTTTTTTACTAAATATATCGATATGTCCAGCGAAAATTAAGATTAGTATGTAATCTTTAAATTATAAGACACTAAATAGCTAAAATCAAAACCCATTATTCTTTTATGGAGAAATAAAATCACTTTTTTTTTCATGTTTATTTATGTAGCTTTTGTTTGTTTGTTTTTCTTTTTCGTGAAGAGTTTATTTTAGCTTTATAAAAATAAAAATCCAAATCCAAAAATCAATCAATGAGAAAGAAAAATCATGTTGAGTTCAGTTGAAATCGGTTGGGATATCAATTTCAACATAATAAGGTTAACAAAAGAGTTTGTCTAATATAAATTTGAGCATAGCTAGCAAGAATCAAAGGTCACGATCATTTGATGGTTCATTTTTGCCACTTGGCCAAACCTTTCATGTGGTTGCATGTGAAGGAGATATTTTTAAAATTTATAAACGCAGTGAAAAAATTTATTCGAAGGAGATCAACTCATATAAAATAATTTATTAACAGAAATTATACATTTTGATGGTGGAGGTTAACGTATATACAAGATTTTACTAACGATCTTATCCGTACAGATCTTCCGAACTATTCTCAAGTTTGATTGCACTAAGCGGGTGGATATCTTGTGTACTACAAAATTAAGTAATTAACAATTTGAAAGATTAAGATCAAAACTAATAAAGAAAATAGAAATTATTTGTTTTTTCACTTAACTTTTTGATCTTGTGATGATTTTAATTTTTCTTATTGAAAGAACCAAAAAAAAATTTTTTTTCTTTTCTTTCTCCCTTTCTCTTTTTTTCTTTTTTATCTTTCTTTTCTTTTCTTTTTTCTTCCTTTCTTTGCAAAACCACCAAAATCTATATATTTTCTTAAGTTTGTGACTAACAAACTTAAGAATATCAAAGCCAAAATATCTCTAGATAGATATGGACTTTTATTCCAATTTACAATTCTATTTTGAATAGAATTTGTTAATTAAGATAAAAAATCATTCATTATCTTATTTTCATTTAAATAGAAAATAAATAAATGATTTCAATTTTATCTCTTAGTTTATTTCTAATTAAGATAAAATTTTTTATGAGATAATTTATCTATTTTAAATTTAACTCTAATTAAATTAGAATTTCTAAAATTTAAAATAATTATCTAATAAATATTATTTTCCACATATCATTTAATAAGATATTAATTTTTGTTCACTTGTAGACTTAAGGTCCAACTTGCTAATTGACAAAATATGTAATGGTACAATCAATTAAATGAGTTATTCTGGGAATTATTTGAGTACATATAATAGTGGTTACCAATAATTTACCTATAATTAAATAGGTTCAATTATTAATTTTAAACTATTCCACTAAAAGACTGGAAACTCCATAATTGTATATTGTCAATGATTAATATAAATTTGACTCATGCCACATTGATTTCTTTACTTAGTAATCCTTTGTACAATATCGATAATTAAATTAATATCTCAACTGTCTAATTAATTTAATTACATGTTATACCTTGATACTTACTGATTTTCTCTAATGATCATATTTCAACAATTTCATTATAAAAACTAATTTATAATTATTGTTAACACACTCTGATCAAAGAATTTAATGATCAAGTACCGAAAATCCATCAAGAGATATTTTAATACAAATTCTATATTGTTAATTAATAATTATCACAATTCATAAATACATTCATCAAGTTATTGAGAATATTGACTTTTAATTAAGTCGCACTCATTAGTAACTCAAATGAATTAATATTTATAAATATGAAATTGTAATTAACTCGAGATTAAGATTATAGTAAAATCAATGCCTATGAGATTTAATAAATCTGACAATTATTTAAAATTATTAAATCTCATTTTTTATTATGTTCTATGTAGACAAACTACATAAGTAAATTCATATATGATCAAGACAAATCATTCAAACAATCTAAACATAAATAAAGTGTCCAACTTTATTTATCAACTGTGAAATACAATTATTAAATTATAAATTAACTTGTATTTATATTTTCTGTGATTATCTATAAAAATTATATAAATACATATGATATAATTAAAAGGACATTTATTTAAAATTCTCATGAAAACTATATATATATATATATATATATATACCTCAATAGTTTTATCATCAAAAAATAAAAATGTAATAAATACATAATATGCTTTGAAGAATATATAATCCCAACAGCATGGACCACCCATTTGTTGTATGTTATTTCAAATTAATTACAATCTTACAAATTACTATATCAATTTTCCTCGGTGTTATTATTCATTTTAGTTGGAAGCCAACAATAATTTTATAAATGGACTAAAATGTGAAAAAAAAAAATTCATTAAATAGTGATGTCTAATTATAGATGCAAAACTTGTTCATTTTCATTGTTTTTCTTGGCAAACAAGCAAAGTTGTAAATCACTAGTTGTTATTGAAGTAAATCATTTTCGGATTTTGAGCGACTTAATTCAAATCAATACATGGAATGACTTCTTTAGAAAAAAAAAGAAAAAAAGAAAGCATGAATCATGCATATGTATATATACATTAATTGGTAGAAAATATGAATCAATTTGAACAGATGTAGTCAGCATAATAACATTAGATGGAAATCAAGAAAATAAACATAACATGGATGTGAAGCTGCTTTTTCTATGTTTTTGCCCTCTTTAGGGGAACCAACATGAATAAGGTGTTAATATTGTTGTAAAAATTGTGATTATGAGCTATTTTAAAAGAGTAATTTGGATGGGTTTCACAACTCAGTTTTGGAAGAAAAATCCGAATATGTGTTACTTGACATGAGAACTATGAAGTAATATATTCATATAATCAAAATGGATAATGTGTAAATATAAATTGAAAATTGAAGGAAGCTTCTTACTAAGGAAATATAATGAGGAAAAGTGAGTGTGAGAGTTGTTTTACATCATTAAAAGGTAAAGTTGTATTTGTATTTATATGGTAAGATACATTCTTATATGGATAAGAAAGTAGCATGAAAGGCTTTCTTTCGTACATTCAGGCACATGAGAGTACAAATCCATGGTCCGAAATAGGCCAATGTGTGTGTGCGCAAATGCGATACGCTTGTTAGGATTGTTTTGAATTTCTTGTCTTTTAGAATTTCACTTTCTGTTTCAAATATTAAATTCACTATTATTTGAGTGTTACAGAGGCATTATTGACAATTTTTAAAGAGATTAATCACAATTAATCTCATATCTCCTTTATCTAGTATAAATATGAGTTCTTAATTTTAGTTTTGGTGTTGGTTGATTTTTTTTCTCCTTTTGGAAAAATTTTATTCTTCCATTTTCTTCTCAAAGTGATAAAAGAGTCATATATAATCAGTTCACTATAAGTAGATGTTGTATGTTCAATATCTACTTGATATTTGTTGTATCATGTGAGACAAATACCGATTTTCTTAAACACTGTTGATAGAGGGTGAATTTATCTTAAAGATACTTTGTGAAATATATATCTTATATTTATTCTATATTTCTCTTATTATTTTATTCGAATATTGAATAAACAATACTTTTAGTTTTCTAATAAATATTAATATATAGCCAAGTGCATGAACATGGGGAGGTTGAAAACACAAGAATGCTATGTCCTCTTCCTTTATATGGAATTTTTTCATCACCTCGAATTTTTTGCTCTTTGTAGTTTTTTTCATTCTCAATAAAATAATATTCAGACTAACTTATCTATATATATATAACTTATAAGTAATGTATCTAAAATAGTTTTTATTTTATATTACATAATAAATTATGTGATTAATGGACCCAAAAGTAAGAAAAAAACTTATACTAAGAATTTTTCGTAAATGTTTGAGATTTGAGGAATTTTGTAAATCTGATTAAAAACGAATAAAATTATTGATTTTTGGATAACAGTAACAGGTCATAAATTAAAGAAGAAAAAAGGTTGAAAATACCAAATTGACATCTAAAATAATGTGAGAGTCGAAGACTTTATCGTTTCCGATATACGTCAAAGACTTTCAACTTTAGCAGAGACGTAACCTTTTTTGTGACAGTGATCCAACTCAGTAAACGGCAGTTTCGACACAATTAATGGTGCTGTTTGTTGAGTTGGATCTGTTGAAAATAGTAATTTTGCAATAAATTAAACGTTTTTGGCATGAAAAAGTTTTAGGTATATATATATCGATTTGTGATTTGATTAATTTACTTAAAATTAATTTCTCTTTGGTTCTGCATGAGACTAACTAATTGTGGCCAGCTTAATTGGAAAATATATTGTGAAATAGTTATAATAAAGTGGATCATAATAATAATAAATAAAAGTATGTGTGGTAGACAAATATAAATTATTAGACAATTATATTCAGAATTTAATTATAATTAAGGTTTTTTTTATCTCTTTCTAAACATGTATTTAATGAGATTTACGAGAGTTTTTTTTCGAACATACTCTTTCTGTATTACTCAATACTTTTAGATTATAAGTAAATTGTTATTAAGAAAACTTACATGTAGTTATTTAATAAGAGGATAAAGGGTCATTCAGATATTAATGTATATGTAACATTATAAAATGAATATAATTTAAAAGTTGCATATTAATTTAGCTCAAAATTTGAAATACAAAATTTTGTTTTATGAGATAAATGTTGAATTGATTATATGAAAAGAATACTTCAGAAACAATTTCAAAAAAAAAAAA
>CATIWF010072591.1:0-14692 GCA_949630135.1 Balakata baccata
GAACCATTGAAATTAGATTTCATGATTAATAGGTTAGACTTAACCAATATCATTGATTTGTTGGATTTGCGCTAAGGTCAATGAGTATTGGAGGCAAAGTTGGGTAAGTGTACATGAGATGTGCATATATCAAGAGTTGATAGCCCAATGTGTGTGCACATATCAATTAATTGATAACACAAGATTCGATTGTGGCAAGGATGGTCATTGGAAGAATTGCAATGCCTACTTGGAGTCCTTGAAGAAGAAGGCATTTGATGCCCAATCTACTTCAAGTATTTATGTCATTGAGATTAATACTATTTCTAATAATAATATATGAGTATTAGATACTAGTTGTGGCTCATACATATGCACTAATATGCAGGACCTAAGGAACAGTAGGCAGCTCAATAAGGGAGAGTCGGACTTGCTCGTTGGAAATGGAGCAATGGTTGCTACATTAGCTGTAGAAACTTTTGCATTGCTTTTATGTACCTACTTTAACTAAAACCACAATTTCTATTTTGGCTTTTAACAACAATTGTTGTTCTATTATGTTGAATGATATTTTTTATGCTAGTGGTACATTATACAATAGTATATACATATTAGATATGTCAAATCCAATTTTAAATATCAATGATAATAAGAGGCATAAACAAGATTCATTGAAATCATCTTATTTATGACATTGTCGCATTGGCCATATAAGTGAGGAGCATGAGTAAGCTATACAAAGTGGTAGTTTAAGATCATTTGATTATGAATCATATACAATGAATTGACTATGATGAGACTTTCAGTCTAGTGGCTATGTTTAAATCCATAAGGATACTCCTAGTCATTGCTGCTCATTATGATTATGAAATATGACAAATGGATGTGAAGACAGCTTTCCTTAATGAAAACCTAATCGAGGATGTGTACATGACACAGCTAAAGGGCTTCATATCCAAAGATGGCAAAAAGGTATTCAAGCTTCAAAGATCCATTTATGGATTGAAACAAGCATCCAGGAGTTGGAATATCCGGTTTGATGAGACAATCACAGTTTGGTTTTTCACAAAATCTGGATGAGGCTTGTGTATGCAAGAAGGTTAGTGGGAGTGCAATCATGTTACTTATGTTGTATGTAGATGACATACTGCTAATGAGAAACGATGTCTCAGTCTTGTAATCGGTCAAAATCTAGTTATCCAAGAATTTCTCCATGAAAGATCTTGGAGAAGCAGCCTACATTTTAGGGATAATGATCTATAGATATATATCTAAAAAGTTGCTCGGTCTTTCACAATCTACATACATAGACAAGGTGCTAAAGAGATTTAGTATGGAGCAGTCTAAGAGAGAATATATTCTCATAACCTATGAAATTACTCTCTCAAAATCTGTGTCCAAAGATACAAGATGAGAGAACACGCGTGAGTATGATTCTATATGTTTCGGCCATAGGATCAATCATGTATGCTATGATATGTACAAGACCTAATGTATTATATGCTCTGAGTGTCACGAGCAAATACCAATTAGACCTTAGTGAAGGTCATTTGATAACTGTTAAGAATATCCTTAAGTACATGAAAATGACTAAGGATGTATTCTTAGTATATGGAGATAAAGACCTTGTAGTGAGCGGGTATACAATTTCCAATCTGACAAGGATGACTCAAAATTCCAGTCAGGTTATATGTTTTTAAATTGGCCTTGATGGCCATTATTTTCAACAACTTTTTATTTTCTCCTCTCTTCAATTTTGATCTATGAATCTGATTTTCTTTTAAATCTAAAAGACCCTAAAAGACAGAAAATAGATAAAAAAAAAATTTTTGGGAGAAAAAAAAATTTTGGAGACAAAAAAAAATTTAAAAAGTTTAATTTTTCCTCTCAAATGAACATACTCATTGCTAGCACTTTGAGGTGTGTTCAAGTCATTTTCATAGTAGTTTTATCCTCTTATCTTTGCGTGAATATTGTTAGAAACAATCTGAAATTGAATTGTTGTGATTTGCTACAACCCAACAAGGCGAGCAGTTGAAGAAAAATCAAGAAATTATAAAAGTATAACTTCTGAATTTTCCTTTGTTAAATTAGTTTTAATTGGCACAAATCGATTCTTTTGTTTCAAGTTTTGAAAAATTTTAAATTCCACTGCGTAATATCTATGTGATACATGCTCAAAACCCTTCATCTACAACGATGGAAGAAGAAAAATTATTTTCCTTTTCCAATGTATAGCTAGCCCTTTTTTGTTTCTTCAATGATAGCTAGCCCCAAACATAAGGTTTAAATAATGTGCTACTGCACCAAAGGACCAGGAATTGCAGAAACAGCCGAGGCATGGTTGATTGAAATATCAGGCATGCATATAGGGACATCAATTTTCTTATGACTTGCATCATTCTCCATAACAAATGAAAAATGCTACTTGTCCCAACTATTTTTGCACCAACTTCTATCCTAACATGTATTAAAATGCTTTTACTTTATCAATTCAGGTTCTTGTATTACTCAACTTGCATTAAAGTACAAATATTTTAATACAATTAAGACAAGTAGGAACAAATAACATTACTGATAACAAATATCATTCGATATAATAGTGTGGAAAAAGATTGAATGCAGAGACAAGTTTTCAGAAAGAAAGTTGAATTATTTTCTGATACCTTATGAAGTAGACTGCTTGTGTTTCAGCATTGCATCACATAGCTTCACAGCATCTAGGCTATCTCTAACATTATGTACCCTTACAATATTTGCCCCTCCCAAAATCCCAGTAGTGACAGAAGCAATGGTAGCAGGATCTCTTTCAATTGCTGCAGGGCGTGAGCAAATTTCACCCAAAAATCTCTTTCTAGAAGGTCCAATAAGAATGGGAGCATGAGACATGGCCACACTTTTCCTTTCAATTTCTGCTCGAATAGTTGGTATTCCCATCAGTATTTCCAAATTGTGCTGAGTGTCTTTTGAAAATCCAATTCCGGGGTCAATTATAATCCTCCAAGCTGGAATACCTGATAATTCTGCATCTTTAACCTGGGCATACAACTCCGAGGCAACCTGCTTACAAACATCATGGTATTGCAGGTTCTGCCTATTCTGCATTGTAGTTGGATCTCCTCTCATGTGCATTGCTATATAAGGAACCTTAAGGTCAGCGACAACCTTAGTCATGTTGGGATCCAACTGCCCACCAGAGACATCATTTACAAGTTGAGCTCCTCTTCTGACTGCTTCCGAGACAACTTCAGAGTAAAAAGTGTCCACCGATATAAGCTTCCCATTCACCTCCGGTATCTTTACAACAGCTTCCAAGATAGGGATTAATCTATCTAATTCCTCCTGAGGGGATATCCTTGAAGCCATAGGCCTTGTTGATTGAGCACCAAAATCAATAATGTCTGCCCCTTCTGAAATCATCAGGCGGACCTGAGAAATTACAGAATCAATGGACTGGAACTTACCTCCATCACTAAAACTATCTGGGGTCAAATTGATTATACCCATCACAGAAGTTTTCTCTGACCAATCCCACAAATGATTTCCAATAGGAAGAACTCTTCTCATTCCTTCCTTCCCTATCTGGTTTTCACCACCCAACTTCTCCCATGATTCAAAAAGTCCACCAGAATGTATTGACAAAGAATGCCAACAAGCAACTGTATCACTTTCAACATCTGATCCAAGTACATCTGTTAATGGAGCCATTACAAATGGTCTCTCCCATATTCTCTCATGAGGGACAGTTAGTATATCAGAATTAATTCTGAATTTGCCATAGAACAATATATCCAAATCAATGGGCCTTGGCCCATACCTTATTCCTCCAACACGACCCATGTCCTTTTCAATTTTCTTAAGCACTCCCAATAACTCATGTGGCCCAAGTTTTGTGACAGCTCTAACAGCAGAATTAAGAAAATGTGGCTGATCAGTCACATATGCAGGAGCTGTCTCATATAAACAACCATGTCTGGTGATGTTAATGCCGGATCCCTTCATCATGTGCAATGCTTGGTTGAAATTATAAAGTCTGTTCCCCACATTACTTCCTAAAGCAATTACCACTTCCTGCTCTTGAGAATGAAGTTCCACTGAACAATCTGGAGCTGAATGGAGAAAGCACGAAGAAAATCCTGCAGTAAATATTGTAACACACTTATGCAATGAAAAGAAAAATCCAATTTTCTAACTTCTATTATGTAAGTCTTGTCTAGCAAGTGTTCGAAAAAGTGACTATATCATGAACTAGATTAATGGAATGATAATGACCTAGCAGGACATAAGCTACCAAATTTATTCAAAAATCGAGATATTATTACAGTACAAAGATATTGTCTAATCAACATAACAAAGACAACTTAAAGCAACATGTGACTAACCATTATTACCTGCAAAGTGTTTGATGGCTTCAACAAACCTTTGTTTGGCTGGCATCATCTGCTTGAAGAGACTCATTTCAGGAAAAAGGGTGAATTTCATTTTCAAACCAATTTGTATCCTCCTTCAGTGATAAATCTGCAATATGTTTCCTAGCATAAAAAACTCACTAACTCACAAGGCAACTCTATGGATAAAACACATGAAATACTAGAAGGTGATTGCATTTTCGTCAGCTGCAATTACATTAATTAACAGACAAGCCGAACTAGTGAAAAGTCTCAAAGCACAAACAGATATGGCTTTATTTTATGCTTTTATCCCTAAGCATTGATTCATTTCACGGTTGGCCCACACAAACTACCAGTACAATATTCATATCTCACTGAAAGAGTGGAATGAGTTCACAAATGCAAAGGCATTCAAACTTCAAACACAAACTTACTCTTTCTATTATAATCCTTATTGAAATTAACTTGTGCAAAAACTTCCAATTGATCAAATTTGTCCATGAATCTTGACATACCAGGAGATAACAAATTAGCAAAGGGTTGTTAAAGTCTGTCCAAGTAGTCTAGCAAATCAGTAGGTATATTATCAGCCCATAGCAGCTTTCATAGTTTCCTAAAGGTTTTCCATCAAACAGTTTGTATGCAATAGCAATATACAACAAAAAGAACACCTTTACATAAAAAGAATACCAACACAAGGTATAGTAGAACTCAACAAGAAGTAATATTGTGTGTGTATGCGTGTGTAAGGGTTGAGCAAGCTGAATATTCAGTAAGCAAAGTTGGCACCTTTCGCGCCTTCTCTTTGACTACGGATGTAAAAAGGGCACACAAAAAAAAAAAGCCTCCTTCAAATGATGGTGGTCGTAGATATGTGAGAAGGTCGTCTTACAGTTGCGGCAAGATGTGAAATGGCGTGCCGGTAGAGAGGAGTTGTGTTGAGGTTGCGATTTCAGCAAGGCAGAGGCGAGAAAAGAGTTTCGACTCTGCTACTTTTTTCCAGCAATGAAAGAAGAAAAATCGATTTTTTCTTTTTCTTTTTAAGTTCCCCCTCCGCCCAATAGGCATGCTTGAAAATTGTCAAAGATCCTGGAAGATGCTACTCACATTTGTATATACTAATTTTGTTATTCAAATTAATTTTTTTTAAGAATTTTAAATTATTCTAGTACCAAAATATTTTACTGTATTGTTTAATATTGAAAAACCTGACAAAATGTACTAAATTATTCCGAATTTTTGGAACAATATAACATGGAGATTTCTTTTTTCCCATACAATACAAGACTTGCATTTATAAATTTCCAAATTTTCAAGTTAATACTAGAAATTTTGAGATTCTCAAATTAAACTGGACTGTGTACATCGCTAATATAACACTCTAAAAGAATGACAACAACTTAATAGGAAAATAAAACAATAAAAAGCAAATGAATTTCATATTGCATTTTGCCAAGACTTAATAGTAATCACACTACAAGTCACAACAATTGAATTATTTTGTAAAAAATGAATTGGATAGTTATTAATTTTTTAATATTACATATTAATTATTGTAAAAATCATTTGATATGGTCATACTAACCAAGAAGATTAAGGAGTTGCTTCTCAATCCAGGGAATACCATCTTAGTTCCAGGGATATACTGCACAAAGAACACTAAAAAGAAAGCATTAATTTGAGAACATGCTCAACAAGGAGCAGTGAAGCCATAAATTTGATCATTTACAGAACATATTTATTTGAGCTGCTCCAAAATAAAAATATAGTGACTCAATAGCAGAAAATAAAAAATACAAATGCTCAATGTCATCAAATTAAAAAAAAAAAAAGACTCAATAAAAAAAAACCAAAAAGTGTATGAGCTCAGAAGATAATATTAAATAAAAAAATAATATATTTATGTTACATATTTCATAATTTCAAAATATATCAATCTCTCCGCATCTTTCAAGTCCATAATTGTGTGACTAGCTTTTGTATTTCCTTTTTTAGGAGTCATAGAATCAAATATAATCAAACGACCATCAGAGACTAATTAGAAACCATATATTGTGTCGCTAATAACATTCACTAAGAGATACTATTAGCGACCACTGTATGTGGTCGTTAAAAGAATTTGCGACCAGCATTTTTGCTATCGTAGAATGTGGTAGCAATTTTTCATTTTTATTAGTGTTTGATAGAGTAGTGCGATTAATTTGTTAATTTTTTTTAGTACATCCGCTATTTATTGTGATCTATCAATAAATATTTTTTTTAATATATCTTTTATAGAAAGAGATTTGGACGTAAATCTCCGTTCATGTAGAATGCTTTTAAATATTACCGCTCCATATTTTACAATTCTGGAAACAATATATGAGAAAGAATCATTTCCATGAATCTCCCAAATCCCAAAAAATAAAAACGGAAATTAAACAATAACACAAGGAAACCAATCGTCCACAACAAAATTGATGCTCTTAATCATCTTGACGCAATCAACAACAGAGCACTGCATATCCAAGCGATTCAGCACCTGGTGCAACTCAGAGGAAGAAATGAGTCCATTCTTGTTCTGGTCATACAGATCCAAGGGGTCTTTCAATTCGGAAGTAACAACGTTATGCCGCAGAGCTGAGCAAACTAGTCGAGATTGATGAATATCTATTTCAAAAGCACAACCTTAATCCATGTGATGAAGCTCGGATTGGTTGGTTTTACTTTAAATAGGTATTTCTACGTGGACAAGTTGTGTTTCTTTTGTGAGAGCAAAAATAATGGTTTTAGAACTGTGTTAACAAACAAAAAACAATAGTCTCAATCTCAAAAAAAAAAAAAAAAAAAAGTAAAGATAAGTAATTATATATTTCAATTTTTAAAGTATATAAAAAATAAAATAAAACTCACATATTAATTTATAAAACTATACAGAAAAATTAATTTATATATATATTAATTTATATAATTCATATATTAATTTATATATTAATTTCTTTTTTTAGAGAGATACAATATAAAATATCAATTATATATATAAAAATAAAAGTATAACTCATATATTATGAATATAGTATACATAAAAGGTAAACATATATATATACTAAAATTGACCTACATATTATCTCTATATAATATTTTTTATATAGATAAATTCAAACTGCATCATCTAGGTGAATTTCATCAACGGTAACTCAATTATATAAATTGTAACAATTCAGTACCTTAAATATTATTTTTAATATAAAGTTACCTCAACTTTTATATTATAACTAAAATAATCTTTAAAAAACTGTATTGTTACAATTTGTATTGTTAGAGTATTGTTGGTGAAATTTATCTCATCATCTACTATAACTTGGTTACACGTAGATTATATGTTAAATATATGTATAAATAGATATAACCCATGATATGACCCATATATATTCAACATATAACAAACATAATACAATTGTCTTATTATTATTATTATTATTATTATTATTATTATTATTATTATTATTAAGGTTCTCATTCAAGTTAAGCTTCCGGTGAAATTTAACAAAGGAACTGGCAATGATGTTAAAGTTTGCTCATAGCAACTATATATATAAATATAATAATAGGCTAATAGTAGCTCAAAGAAAAATTTAAGTTAAAAATGTGAAATCAAATTGCATGCATATACACAATAACAACGTAAGGAAACGAATCATCCATAGACTGATCTCAACCATAAAGCTAAGAAACACAATTGATTGATATCCATATGCATAACTAAATGAGCTAAGTAATCAATTATGTTATATTATTTCCAAATCATTTGCATTTTACAGTTCCAACCACGATTCAAAGTTGATTATTAGCATTTATAGTAAAAATTGAGGTCATTTACAAACAACTATAATTATAAAACCGAAGGGTATGTTATAAATGAGCAAATAAAATTTGATAAGACATTGCAACACTGAATGGCGCCGTTATCGCCGCAATAAGTATCTAAAGGCTCGCCGTTGTCGGCAAACCAAATTAACAGTGGGAATATGGTCCTTGGTGCAGAGAACAAGAGATCGCCTTCTCTATTATATTTCAAAAAAGTTAAAAATTAAAAATACTGGAACCTCAAGTATGCAAATACTGGAACTGAGTCTCTTTTTTTGGGCATTTTAATTGAGATTGCAATGGTAGCGGCATTGTTTGAGCCTTATGGTTAGGCTTCTGAAGCAAAGACAGTAGAAATTTGCCACCCGTTACTGTCAGCTACATCAAAGGCACATCACCTCCGCCGCCGGTCATGGAAGTGGTTATCGGTGATGTTTCATAGGGAAAGCAAGAGGAAATAGAGAACCAGAGTGAAGACTCCACTAGAAATAATGAAAATTGTTAAAAGAGAGAAACTAAAAGGTGTGATGGATATTTGTAGAAATAAAAAAACATGCAGATGTAAACACAAAAATTCTTAAAAATCAGAGATTTGGTCTCATTTCCTTTTATAGAAATTTATTAAGAAAATATAAATAAAATTATAATTCCAAAATATATATTACCTAATTTTTTAAAACTATATAAAAATATTAATAAATTTACTTTTATGGAAGAAAAAAGTGCAGTTTATGTCAAAAGAACAAAGAAGTTTAAAAAAATACAGTGTTCAATGTATATTTGACATCACCTTTGCATTATATCGAAGTATCTACTTGCAATGCCAGAAGGCAATCGCTAGGGGTGTTCACAACCTGTCCAATCCATTCAAATCGAATCAATTCGAACTAATCTGTAATTAAATCGCAGTTTAAAAAAATATAGTGGATTTGATTGATTTATATTTTTTTTAAATTGCATTTTGTAAATTGAATTGAATTTTTTATATTTAAATCTGCAAACTGATCTACAATCCACACAATATATATATATATATATACTAATTTTTTATATTCATAATACAAATTTGAAATCATAAATTTTTCTAAATTCTAATATATCATAATATATCTTTATATTTATTATTATCTTATTAAAAAAAGTAAAAGTGATCATTATATTTATTTATATAAAAATATATTGTATAATTAGAAAATTAATAAATGATTTATAAATGCATAATTATTATATTTTATACATATAATTTCCATTGATGATTTGAATGGCGACATGGATGATGCATTTCTAAAAAAATTAGCAAAGAAGTCATTGGTTGAGAATAAAACGGAGCTAGGTAGGTATTTGATGAAGCCTTGTGAACAATTGGTTAAATGATACAATATATTTGATTGGTGGAAGCTTAATGTTCAAAATTTTCTTTCCTTTCAAAAATCACAAGAGATATCTTAGCAATTCCAATTTCAATGGTTGCCTCGTAATCCACTTTTAACACAAGCAAAAGAATTATTAATCCATTTCGAAGTTTATTGGCTTCTAAAGCGGTGAAGTCTCTTATGTGTGTACAAAATTTGTCAGATACTATCCCTCTTGACTTTCAAGAAATGTTGGATGATATAGAAAAATTTTAAGAAATCATACAAGGTAATGGGTTTTCTTTTTTTCTAAAAAAGTAAATTTGTCTTTTTAATGTACAAGTTCTAACACTTTACTTTCTTATAGAAATTTCTGGGTATAGTACAGTTAACAATTAATGTTGAAGTTGAAGATGGTGATGATGATGATAGTGGTGGTAGTGGTGGTGGTGGTGGTGGTGGTAGTGGTGGTAATGAATATAGAATGATTAAAGAGGTAAATGCTATTTTTACTTTTCCATGTTTAATTCAAAATTAAAAAATCTGAATTTTCTGTATTTATTTTTATTGTAGGTTCTAGTATTGCTATCTCATTTGTGTTGAAATTTTGGTGCTATTGATCTTCAATAGTGTAATTTGAATATAATTTGTAGCGTTTTATTTTAGAAAATTTCTATTGTAATTTTTATAATAAAACTTGATATTATGTACTTTTATGTGGTGAATAAAAGGTTTGTGGGACAATATAGATATTTGTTTGTGAGATGTTAATATTATTATTAAAAAATATATAAAATATATAAAATTAAATTGCAAATTGATCCAATCCAACCCACAATTGTGGATTGAATTGAATTAGTTTTTATATATTCGTGAATTGGATTGGATGAAAAAATTATCAATCTGCAAATTGCGGATTGAATTGAATGTTATGTCTAATCCATACTAACCCAATTCGCAAATACTCCTAGCAATAGCCTAGTGGCATAAGGAGGAGTTCAGCTCCTCCACGGTCTCGGTTTCGAGATGACTAACAAAAAAAAAGTATCCACATGCAATTGAAGTTAAACTTGTTTTTATAGATTTTTTTATTGCTCTGAATCCTTTTAAAATATTTTTCTATTTTGAAATAATAAATTTCAACATTTGGTTGAACACTAATAAATAATATATATTAAATCAACAAAATTTTTTAAAATTACCTAATAATTTGGTGATGGTCTGCGAACAAGAACTATTGTAGATATTTTCTTCTTATTTTTCTTCTAACTTCTAATGGCTATAAATAATATATAAAAAGCTAAAACTAATTATAGAAAAAATAAAAACTAAATATAAAAATAAAAATAAAGCAATTCTAAATAGAAATTGTGTTTAAAAGAGTAAAATTACATAATAAATAAAAAATAAAAAAATTATCTGATATATAATTTATGCTTTTAGTTATCACTAAAGTAGCAAGAATAAAAAAAAAAGTAAAAAAAACAATAAATGAAAGAAAACAATTTTAAAGTGAACTTATAATCCCATAAAAGAAGAAAAAGTGGCTAAAAGTTTGGATTTGATTATCTTCTGTGGAGATGGGAAGTGATGTTATATCGGTCATAAATATTATCAACTTCTCTAACTAAAGTTGGAGTTGCCTTAAAGATGAAGGCAAAGAAATAGTAAAACTCTTATCGCAAAATCGAGAACCAGCAAAATAGAAAGAAAAATCTATTAACAAAAAACGCAGTCGTTTATGCTAATCTTACCAATGAAATAATTGTTATGAGAGAACAACAATAATAGGAGAAAATTGTTAATTCAATATTCAAAAATAATAGAAATAGAAAACTATCTAAGATATGTGTTCCTCACAGTTTCTTTAAAATAAATTCACCTCCTACACTGGTGTTTAGGATAATCGGCGTTTGTTTCCCAGGATACAATAGATTTCAAGTAGTTGTTGAACACACAACACCTACTTACAGCGAATTATGAACTTGTCACACTCTCTATCACTTGAGAAGAAGAAGAAAAAAAAAAGAAATAGACTATTCAACAAGAATCAATGTAAACTCTCTCAAAATTCAAGCCAAAAATACCTATTTATACTAGATAGAGGAGACATGAGATTAATTGTGATTAATCTTCTTTAATTACTGCCAATAATGTCTTTGTAACTCTCAAATAATGGCGACATTAATATTTGAAATATCAGAAATTGAAATTCCAAAAGACAAAAAGCTCAAAAGACCATTTTTGAACACAATCCACACGGGAGTGTGATTTGCCTCGCACATATTGCAGACACAACACACGGGTGTGTGGATCAACACGGGAGTGTTGCCAAAAATTTTCAGAAATAAAAAAATATTTTGTAAAAATTGGGCTTGTTTAAGACCATGAGATTTTGGGCTGATCTTCATATACGCATGTCGCGCACACATGCATTGGCCTATCCCGGACCATGGATTTGCACCCCCCTGTGCCTGAGCGCGAGAGAGAGAGCCTTCCATTCTACTTTTCTTACCCATGTAAGAATGCATCTCTATATATAAATACAAGTCCAACTTTAATTTTTAGTGATGTGGGACAAATTTCCACACATTCACTTTTTACTTTTAATCTCCTTACCAAGGAGTTTACTTTGAGCTTCAATTTCTATTCACACATTCTCCATTTTAAGCATATGAATACATTAATTCATAGTTCTCATGTCAAGGAACATATATTCGGGTCTTTTTTCCAAAACCGAATTATAGGACCTACCCGAATTATCATCTCAAAATGACTCATAATCACAATTTTTCCAACAATCCCCCACAAGAATAAAATTAGGAGAAAAAGTAAGATGAACAAAGTCTTACAACGTGATATAGTTTGACGATTGAAACCTGCACAGGATAGGTAGGTGTTACCCTTTGAACCTTCCCTTATAAAAGTATATTTAATTTACCCACTATCTAGTTGATATGATGTAATTGAACTGTTCAATTTTCTTGAGTAAATGTGATACACTCCACACAGTTTCTTGATAAAATTCAGTTCTCATTGTTATGTTTATTTTGGCCCTGAACATCTACCTAGTTATGTAAGAGTTTTTGGGGAATTGAATTTTAATACCTTCTCCTTTGAAGCGGCCCCACTTCACTCTCACATATGTAATACCTTATACATATGTATCATTAAAAGCACAACTTAACCTCATTTCCAATATTCACTTGGTATATCTCCCACAATGATCTTTCCTTGTCTTTACAATTAGGTTGTTCCATTGAACCTGGATCTTTGGATCTCCAATCAACTAGGTTGGATTTTCCTTTATATCGACTTATTATAATCTTATGGGTTTAAGTCCCATTCCCCTTGATGATTTATCAACTTGCTCTCGATTTAACCCTTTGGTTAGCGGATCTGCAATGTTATCCTTTGATTTTACATAATCAACAGCGATAACCCCTGTTGAGAGCAGTTGCCTAATAGTATTGTATCTATGACAAATATGTCTAGACTTACCATTATACATGTTACTCTGTGCCCTTTCAATTGCAGATTGACTATCACAATGTATGCATATTGGTGGCACAGGACTTTCCTATTTCGGAATATCTTCTAAGAAATGGCGTAACCATTTAGTTTCTTCAGCACATTTGTCTAATGCAATAAACTCATATTCCATCGTGGATCTAGGTATAACAGTTTGTTTAGAAGATTTCCAAGTTACAGCTGCACCAGCTAGTGTAAATACATAACCACTAGTGGATTTTGAATCTTTTATATCAGAAATCCAATTAGCATCACTGTAACCTTCTAGTACAGCTGGATATCTAGTATAATGCAGTCCATAATTACGAGTATATCGTAAGTACCTAAGTACTCTTACAATTCCTTTTCAGTGATCTACCCCTGGATTACTCGTAAGTCGTCTGCTCTTTTTCTCTCTGTATTGCAGCTATTTGTCCATTTCATCTCTTCTTTTGCCTTTCTTTTTCTATAACTGTATTCATTAACTTTTCATTTTTGTTGTTTTCACATCACAATCATCCGTTTCCTCTAATATATATGGACCTTATTATGCAAAAAATCTAGATCCACCACTGGTGTGAGGTTAAAAAAGGCAAAAGGTTTTACTTGGAAAAAAATTACACCTTTTTACCATCATTGGTTTATTTTTTATTCTTGAGATGATCGTGAAATAGAGCATTCCCAGCAATCATTTCATTTCACTCTCTATCATATTATAAAATTTCACTTCCAATTTTAGTTTATTATGAAAAATTATATACATTCCTATAATGCTTCTTATCTCATTCCTTATTTTAATTTTTTATTAATAAAACTATTTAAAAAATAATGAGTAAGAGACAAATAAAAACAAAAGAGAGAGAAAAAAAAAGAAAAGAAAAGAAAGAAAAATAATAAAATATTACTTACGAACTCCTTATGACTCTTAAATCTAAGGAGAAAAAATATAAATTTTAGAGAGCAAAATAAATAAGGAGAAAAAAAGAAAAAATGTTATAAGATATAAAACTCCCTAAATAAAAATAAAAATATAAAGTCTGTTGGATATGCTATTAGGCCTATCAATTATTACACAAGTACCATTGCAGCAACTTGTAATGCAAACTTATCACTAAATTGCTTGTAAAAAAGACTTTTATTATCTGTTTGGTTCACATATTATTTAAGTCATAAGATTAGTATTAATATAAGGTTTCGTTAAGAAATAGAATTAGTGAAATTAACCTTTACTTGATAAAAATATTTTAATCATAGTATTAGCTATCCAAATCTGTAATTTCATATTTGATATGATGGTTTAAATAATGAAATAAATTAGCAAACCGATAAAATTACTTAAATATCTCTTATTATATATAGGCAATTAAAAAATAAAATTTCAAACTAATTAAGGCTATTTTTGAGGAAAAAAGTAAAATAATAGGCTACTTTAAAATTTATACTTTTATAAATATAGAAATTAATAATGTCATCATAAATGGATTAGTAAAGACATAAGAGAGACAGATATTAGTTAAAACTCATTTTTTGGGTTTAGAAAATCCTTATAATTACCAAGTCAAATCTAATTTATTGAACCAAGCTCAGTTCTTTTGGATTAGAGACTAATTTCAC
>CATIWF010072598.1:0-11490 GCA_949630135.1 Balakata baccata
TATAGATATAAATCCTCATACAATTACCATAAAAACACTTAAAAATATATATATGGAGAGTGTATAAGATTTAAAGTGGTAATTAAAATAATTAAGGATAAGCAAGCTTAATCCCGGTAATCTGATTCAATTATATGAGCCTCAAAATAATGAAATTGTTAACCATTTCGATTATGATAATAATATTTATTTTTCCCTCCTTTCAAATATAGAGTTAATTTCTTATCATTATTGATCTATAAAATTGTTTTGATAACTAATTTAGATGCAAATATACAAGTTTAATTAGTTAACACTAACATTCTCTATTATCAGAATTCATATAGCTCACCTCAAAATTCATTATTATCAAATGATACTGTGGATTTTGGGATTATTCGGAACATAATAAAAATTTTAAAAAATAATAATTATAATTAAGAAAAAGAAAAAATGGAAATTGCAAGCAGCACTGGTAGTTGGAATATTTAAAATTGTTATTGAATATTTTAAAAATATATTTTAAATTTTTTTATAAATTATTTTTTAAAATTTATTTCTGAAATCAGAACCTTTGAGAATTCAAAACAGTTAAAAATATTGGCCGAGTCCGGTTTTCCAGTATCATCAGACATTGAGGGGCAAGCACGTCATTATATAATTGCTCAGCTCCTCAGCAGTCTTTACAATGCTAGCAGCGAAACGCCATCATCTTCTCTCACCACTACCAACGTCTTCTTCTTCTACTTCACTACTGCACTTTCCAACTCTCTTCTTCACTTCTTCTGCTCTTTCTAAAATCTAAATTCAATCTCTGTACATAACCTAACAAAAATGGGAACCCGAATTCCTTCTCACCAGCTCAAAAATGGCCTCCTTGTTTCCGGTCGACCCGAGCAGCTCAAGGAGAAGCAACCTACAATGGCGTCTCGCTCTGTTCCCTACACCGGGGGTGACATCAAGAAGTCGGGAGAGTTAGGCAAAATGTTCGATATTCCCGTCCTTTATCAGCACTCACCTACTGGCACCTCTGCTTCTTTGCCCAAGCAACCCTCTCACCCTTCCTCTTCTTCTCAACATAACAGCGGATCCGTTCGATCAGGGCCCAATTCCGGCTCTGTCAAGAAATCATCCGGTCCCATGCCCCTTCAACCCACCGGTCTCATCACCTCTGGACCCCTTGGTTCCAGTCCATTGGGCTCTGGCCCACTTCCGCCTTCCCACCGGAGATCTGGCCAGCTCGACCGTCCCGGTTCAGGGGTTGGTTCTGCCTCTTCTAAGGCGCTCAACGGCTCCGCGGTCACGAGCTTGACGGAGGATGTCAAGGTAGGTTTTAGGGTTTCTAGGCCTGTGGTTTGGGTGGTATTGGTGGTAGTGGCGATGGGATTGCTTCTGGGTGCGTTCCTGATGGTGGCGGTGAAAAAAGCTGTAATCTTGTTCGCGGTGGGAGGGATATTGGTGCCTATATTTCTGGGGTTTGTTTGGAATTGCGTAAGAAGTAGGAAGGGTTTGTTAGGCTTTGTTAGGAGGTTCCCTGATGCTGAGCTTAGGGGTGCTATCGATGGACAATACGTCAAGGTCACTGGGGTAATTTTCACCCCTTGCTCTCTCTCTCGCGCGCACACACGCATATTTTAAGTACATACATAATACACTACTTTATTGTTCTATTATTTTTTGGTCATTTCCTTGTTATATTTTGATAAGATACTATAAATTTTTTATTAGATACCCAATAAATGATCATTATTGATGCGTGGAATTTCTCAGTAGGAAGGTAAATAAAGAAATATATATATTTCTTAATGGTATTTAGTTTGGTATTCTGCAAGATTCAAGTATCCGATAGATTGCAAATGGTTAACGTGCTAAACATTTCAAGGTGTGATATTTATGTGCTAGGAGGATAATGATTATGAGCCACTTGAAATTGGAAATTTCTATATTTTTGTTTCTGCCCTTTATCATGAGCTGAGGGAAATTAGAATGCACCCTTGCAATTTCTGGGTTCTGACTGCTGAATATTGGGAAACTTTTCGAAGTTTTGATCAACATGAGATGTTGAGTTGAACCATAAATGCTGTCATATATGCTCGATGTCTTGGTTGCATGTGCTTGTTAGATTTTAGAAGGACCTTTTTGCTTCATGTGGGGTTAAAGGATAGAATTCTGTGCAATTACTTGGAATTTGCTTGAGGAACGACTACTATGCGCTTTTTTTTTCTGTATGTGTGCGGTTGAGTCTTTACTTTGACTTCAAACCTCCTTTCCTTCTTATATGGTTCATTGGTTTGGCTTTATATTATAATTTGCTAAGAACCCCGATTCTTCTTATTCTTCTTTTTTAAAAAATAAAATAAAATAAAAGAAAACAATTTGTTTTAGTTGTTGATATGACTAATTGATGACCGTTCCGTCAAGGACATCTGTACCTCAAATTCTGTAAAGTTTTCCTAAGCGCTGTGCTTTTGGTTTAGAGATGAGAATTATTCAACGTTAGCTTCTTTAAAATTGCACTTTTGACCTGGTTTTAGGAACTTGGTTTATTGGACATACCAGGCAGCATGAAAATAAATATTCACAAGGTTCCTTTCAGCCATGAATCAATCATATGGTTGTTAACACTACCATTGAGAATATAATACATTTTGCATTGGTTTGATTAAAAACTTCGAAAGGTTATTCTATTTGGGAGTTCAATTTTGTCTAAAATCTCCTGTATTCTATTTAATGTTTGAAGCTACTATTTGCTCTTTATACATCTAGAGACTCACTTTATGTCAGATTGACTAAAGTGGATTGCAATTTTGCTTTTCATAGAATATTTCAATCAAGTTTACTTTCAGTATTGCAGTGGAAATAGCGATTTAACTGTCTCATGAGTTTGATTAGAGTACAAAGTCTATTGATGTCAACTGGTCAAACATCTTAGTTTGCAGTTTATACTTGTATTATTCTGTCATAAGTAATGTGTCCTTGGAAATCTTCTATGTAGGTTGTCACCTGTGGCAGTATACCTTTGGAATCATCTTACCAAAGGGTACCTAGGTGTGTATATGTCTCTACGGAGTTGTATGAATATAAGGGTTGGGGTGGAAAATTTGCTTCTCCTATGCATCATTTCTTCTCATGGGGATCTAGATACTCCGAGGTCAGTTTCTTTTGGAACTTTTCATGCTTTATTTATTGATTCGCGAATGCAGAGGATCAAAATGATAGTTCAGTTTTTCACTGCATTTATTGGAGCACTTAGGTTTTCATTATTCAGACCTGATTAATTCAATTCATTGGAACACCAAAGAGCATTAAACATAGCATCTCATGTTTAAAATGTATGTCGTGACTGAAAAGCATTAGCTGAGTAAAGAGACAGATTACTGACATCATTATAGGTGTTTAATAACATATCAAGGTTACACAAATTTAATTTATGTCATATGATGAAAGCCTCTATATCTTCAATTATGGGAAAGCTAATGCACTTCCATTTCACAATTACTTTTGTGATGGCTATTTTGAAATGAGGAAATAATTAAATGCTGCAAATCCTTCCTGTTGGTTTGCATTTCATGAAATTGATTGCTGACAATAATCCCCAAAACTGGCATGATAGTTTTGTTGCCTATGCATATTAGTAGTGTTAGCAATTACTTCTTGGCTGACAGACTGTGTCTGAGTTCTTATTCTTTGGGGATAAAGCGCCTTTTTTTTTTTTTTTAATAATAACACATTGCTTCTGGTGAACAGAAATATGTGGCTGATTTTTACATATCAGATTTCCAATCTGGATTAAGAGCATTGGTCAAGGCAGGCTACGGGGCTAAGGTTGCTCCATTTGCCAAACCAGCTACATTAGTTGATGTCAAGAAGGAGAATAGAGATTTATCTCCGAGCTTTCTGCGCTGGTTAGCTGATCGCAGCCTCTCCAGCAATGACCGAATAATGCGCTTGAAGGAAGGGTATGTCAACAGATGTCCCTCTTTTTTTTTTCTTTTATTTACGAGTCAGATTCCCTGGCCACTCCAAACTTATTGAGCCTTGGCATTTTGTTTAAGTTCTCCAAGTTGAAAGTTTCTAATTGTTATGTTGCATGGCAGGTATATCAAAGAAGGGAGCACAGTAAGTGTGATGGGTGTTATCCGACGCCATGAAAATGTGCTGATGATCGTTCCACCACAGGAGCCTGTATCAACAGGTTGTCAATGGTTCCAATGCCTCCTCCCAACCTATGTTGAAGGTCTTGTGTTGACATGTGACGATAGTCAAGATGCTGATGTAGTTCCTGTGTAGATATCTGGTGTTTGCTAAGTCTTGGTTTTGTTTTCAACTGGATTTCACGAGTAAATATTGCTAGGGTGGAGAGCAAGGAAATTGTCAGGCACCCTAGAACCACATTTTCGTTCTATCCAGCTATTGAGAGTACATAGAAAATGGTATATGAATTCCAGAGCTAAAAGACTGAAGATCATGTACTAATGCGGTATCCTGGAGTAATATGCTTTGAAAATTGTGACAGGAATTCACAAGGGGAAGAAGGAAAGGCAAGAAGCTGGAAATTGTTGTATTAATGGCCCCTTAGCGTTCTGATTTTGGCTGATATTGTATGTAATAGCTTTAGCAGAGTTGCCCAAAGGGGTTCGGAAATGGTTGCTTATACCTTGATTTTTAGCATGGTAAGCAAAACTGCCAGCATTTATTCTGTTAAAAATTATAGGGGATTACTCGTCCCTACCTGATATATTAAATAAATGCTTGTCAAGAATGAAATCTATGCCGGGCATGTGTATATTTTCATTGTGGAACCGTGTTATTGCAGAAGCTAGTTTCGTTTTTCCTTTTTTTTAAAAAAAAAAAAATTAAGCAAAATAATAAGAAGTTAGTTTGAAGACTTAATAATATGAATGGTATTAAATTTTGTCACTTACTGCAATTGGTATGAAATTTTTAAGTTATTGCAAATTGGGAAAAGTTCTTATGCCATTTGTTGGCCAATCCAAATATACAATGATATGTATTTAATTATTTTATTTTCATTGGTTGATGAGAAGATAAAAATAAAATAATTAAAGACATATAATTATGTAATTTGGTTAGTTTAATTGATTTAGTCTATCTAAGTTATTGCAAATTGGTATTAATAATTTTGAAAAGATTGCGATATGGAATCTAAGGACAGTAGTAAAAGATGATGTGAAAGTCGGAATGTATAGTTTGCATACCATGTCACCGGATGTTTTCAGCTTCTACGATTATTTTCCAATTTCCACATCATCTAATAAGTAAAACATTAGCATGGGAATTAATTATATTAGATTAGTACATGAAGGATTATGAGGATTAATTATATTAGATTAGTACACGATGGATCCCGTCTGAATATATATATATATATCATATGTGCAAGCCATACAAGAATTTCTCATTGATTCATTTTTTCCTTTCAATTTTCTTATTTAACTCGTTTTTCAGAATATCAAACATGCTTTAATTATAAAAAAAAGGTCGTAAATTACATGCTCAGTGCACCAAATAATTGAATAGCGACCCTGCAATTTCCAGAACACAGGAACAAAGCTCATAGGACTAATAAGGTCAAATCATGCAAGTTACCAGCATTACAACTGAAAATGGAATTGGCTCATCAAGCGCATGAGCTAACAAGTTGCAGAATCACATTTGAAACAAAAAGAAAAACGAGATGGCTAGCACAAGATGTGCTGATGCACATTGATTTCATAGATTAACACATGATGCAATGATTTATGATGGATTTCTCTTGCCTAAACTGGATCTTTATGGACCAATCCAGTGATAATTTGCTACGTATGCAAACTACCGATCGACGCAAGTACTGTCCTGCATGATGTTCTCTTGCTAACACACAATGAATGTAATCTGCTATATCCACAGCTGCAGCTATTTATGCCTCACTTTGTGATCCTTGCAGGCTGAAAAATTGCTTGGCTGGAGATTCCAGGTATATTCATGACCAATTCACTGTGAATAAAAAGAAAAATGCGAGCAATTCGCAATTCAGAATCTTCACATATTACCTTCTGTAAATAAGTACACTCATAGGGTGAAGTGAGGCACAAAGAAGATTTAACTTATACCTATTGTCTTGTTGAGCAACCAGAGTAGTAAAGCCAGTTCAATACCAAATATTGTGTGGAGCCATGTTCTGTCCATCATGAACCCGTAAACTGTCATTCCTGCTCGGTTGTTTTCGAGATATGTTACTGCAACAATTGTTCAATGATTAGTCTGTCATACATGCAACACTAATACACATAGTTCACAGACTAACCTAACGCCTGCCTCTTGTGGAATGAGATTGTATGAGTAAAAATTGGCACCATTTTTGAGCTGTAATCTGATTCATCTTCTGCATCATCATCCTCATCATCCAAAAACAAATCAAAGTCCACAGGAAGCACTTGGTGGGTACTAGTAATCTGATGTCTTGGAGTCTCACCATCCAGGTCCTCATAAGAGTTGATTGTGGCGCAGACGTGCCACATAGTAGCCAGGCTTGTGACAGATTGTGCTTTGTGTGTGATCTTCGTTGCGCTTCTCAGACATATGAACAACCCAGTCACCAGATTAATGGAACACAGCTGCTCCCATAACATAAAAAGAGCAATCATCAGAATCAATTATCAGACTCAAATTTTACTTTAAAGTAGAAATTAAGCAGATAACATACCAAGAGTTCTACAGCCTCAAAAATGTTGTTTTTAGCACTGGATCGGGTAGTTACCAGCAAGGAAAAGAACTGACTAGCAGTGACCAAAATCAGAGATAGCAAGATGAACCTTCGAAACCGATGGCTTATGACTCGAAGATTTCTTCTGATTCGGAGGTGTTCTTTCAGGATTGTAGCAACATCACTTTCCTTTTGAAATGCTTGAGCAAAGTCCTCAAGTTTAAGTATTTGCAGGTAGCAAATCAGTCGGTAGAGAATGCAGATGAGGATGTAGATTGATATTCTATACACCCAAGAACTTAGCTGCAATATACAAGCAATGGTGTCACTGATATACAAGTTCTTGTAGTATGGTATTTGACTAGCTCCTGTCACATACCACCATATCCTATAAGCAGTCTCGGCGGCGAAGCAGGGCAGCACAAAAAGGCAGAGCAATTTCATGGACTTCTGCAAGAATAAAGTTCACATCTTTGGATCACCCACTACAAAATTTTCAGATAAGTTAACTTCCCTTCTTAAAGTGATTCAAAAGAATTAAACCCTATAAGGGATAATGAGTATGATAGCTTATATTAGGGAAATTATTTTGATTGTGATTGCAATTATTGGGGTATTTATCATATGGTTCAAGAAAGATTAAGACTTTGATTGACTTGGGTCTTGATATATTAACCAGATACATGTAAAAGAAGGAAAATTTACAAAAATTACCAATAATTCATATTGATCAAAAAGAAATTGGGACTTCGATTGACTTGGGTCTTAATATATTAATCAGATACATCAATGAAAGGATAAAACTTTAAAAGATGTGAGAAACATACCTGGAGCTGTTGTTTATATCCATGACGAATCCTATCACTTTCATCATCCAATTTGTCCAGGAAGAGGAATTTCTTGAGACCATATTTTCGAGACCAAGAAGAAAGAGTCAAGAATGAAATTGCAGCAAATACAGAAAGGGATAATTGGATGACTGCATCATAAGGCCTTTGATGCTCTGAATCGCAATTTGAGCACAAAAGAAGGAAGTGAGACACTATAGGAGAAACAATGGCCAAAAGGGAGAAAATTGACCATGAGAGACCAGTTTTCCAAATGTTAGATTGATCAACGAATACCCAGTTGAGGCATAACATAAAGCTCTTCAATCCAAACCCTTCATTGTTCAAGTAGCCCAAATCTACCTTGTTCTTGGAAATGAGAGACTCTCCTTCATTTTCCATAGCTTTGGGAGCTTTGCTGAGGTGAGAATATGAGTGTATGTGTAAGCAGAACACATAAAAACAAGGAAACTCCACGGCATGAATCTGATGCAGTGCAAGGAAAACTAGGAAAACTTTCCTGCACTAGGATTCATCTTGTAGACAATCACGTCTATTTTTTTAGCTTTTTTCTTTATTGGAGTAATATTATTTGATGTGCAATTGATCCTGCCTGTGAAAAGTACACATTGACCTACCAAACTTTGCCTCATGTCACAGAGTGTAGCGGTCCCAGGCCAAAATAAAATTGCAAGTTATTGTCCTCTTTGGATTAGCATCAAAGTTTGGTTAATTATTGAATTAAGTATGAATTAGGATGTAGTATTCAACTACAAGTAACAACTTTCAACAAACTTGGACTAATTATGGCATGAAGAGGCATCTCACTTCCTCAAGTTATCAAAAAAAAAAATTAGCCAATATCAAACTTATATCATACTATATATAAAAATTAGGGTAGGAGATAGATAAAACTACCAAAAAACCAGCATAATTATATTAATTAATTAGATTAATATTGTAATTTGATAATTTAATTTATTAGTTAATAGTATTAATAATTTATTAATTAGAAGTGTAATTCTATTAGGATGAAATAACTATATTTTTATATGTAAAATAAATAAATAACTAATTGTTGAAGTATATCTATACGAAAATAATTATTTTAGAATTCAATAAAATATAATTAAAATTTTAAAAAACGATGTTGTAAAAATAAGGGTAAAGTTAAAAAATATGAACCTTATCCTTAATTCTAAATTTACTCTTAATTTTACATTGCTAATTTTATAATTTTATATAAATATTTATAATTTCAATTTGTTGAAATTATTATTATTATTAAAAAATAATATTATCTTTTCGATTTTTGATTATTTCTAGATTTTTTGATTAATTAAAATTATTATTGATAATTATGTTAAATAAATAAATATATTATTACATTAATTTTATATACCATCATAATCATATATATGCTATATATAAAAGTGGAATAGGGAACAATAAATTTATCAAAAAACCAATCTGATTATATTAGTTAATTGTGTTAATTTTATTATCTAATAATTTAGTTATTAGTGAATAATATTAATAATTCATTAATTGTAACTTTGTTTTTATATATGAAAAATAAATAACTAATATTAAAAGGAAAGAAAAAACAAATAACTAGTATTAAAAGAAAAGAAAAAATTTAAATATTACTAAAATCAAAAAGAAAAAAAAAAGTGAAATGCATAATATATAGTGATAATAAAAGTGGAAATAGAAAAAACAGATAAAATGATAGTAAAATATTTACTATCTCTATTTTATATATGACTTTTAATAATAGGTAAATTAATAATTTGATAGAATTTGAGATAAATACGTAATCATATAATTCACTATGAATAAAATACTATAATAAAATGAAAATAAATTAATAAAAAATTATATAAAAACTAAATAATAATTAATGACATGTCCAATATCTAATAATTACGTGTAAAATTTATTAATTAGAAGTCTAATTCTATTAGAAGTATTCATTTGAATTCGTTTAAATAAATAAAATGTAAATAGAGAAATTTAAAACAAAATGGAAAAATTATATACTGAAATAAAATTTAATATAATATTTGAACATCGATTTAATTAGCAATGGATAAAAAATGAATAGACAAGAATATAAAAATTTAACTTGACACAAATTATCATAAATTACCATTTCTTTTTTAAATTTAGATAATCTTATAATTTATTTAATTTTATTCAAATCCATATAACTTTTTCCTTTCTTATATATATGAGGCAATTTGGGAGGAGGCGGTTCACCTGGATCAAACTTGATTTATACGTTATAGTATATGAGATTTCGTATAAAAAAAATCAGATAACCAATATTAAAAAAAATAATTTAATAAAAAAATATTAGAAAGACATTGCAAAAAAAAGTATATCATTATTTAAAGTACAACAACAATAATTTTTATTGACATATTGAATTTATATAATAGTAAATTTAAATTAAATTACAACTATATACGTAATGTATAACATGAATTTCAAAATACTGAGTACAATTTTTATAAGTTATTTGAGAAATTATAATTTTTTAATAATTTTTATATAATTCAATAATTAACTTATTTTAATTATATACATAGCGAGTTAAATTAAAGTATAATATAATATATTTTTATATAAATTATATAAAAATCAAATATAATTAATAACTATTAGTATTTAAATTAAATATGAATTAATTACATAATAATTAAAAGTAACTAAAATTAATTTGTTGGATAATAATAATAATAATAATAATATTATTATTATTATTATTATTATTAATGATGATGAGTCTAATTATTAAAAATCACATACATTGCACCTGAATGATTGAGAATAATCACTATTTCTTGAAAATACCTTGGGTATACCTTGGAGATATTTCAGGATACCTTTGGAAATTCCATAAGAATACTTCGAGTTTACTTTAGGGATACCTTGACAATTTTTAACCAAAAAAAAGAATTAATTAATTCACTTATTCACCATTCTTTACAAGCTGTTAAAGTAATTATATCACCTTTAATGTATCATATCTTTCTCTTTTTCTTTTACCTTGAGATGAAACTTTTAATGTATTACAAGTATGCTTTATATTGTAATAAATATCTTTCTTTGTAATATTTTGACAAATATATTACCAACAATTGAATATCACCACAATTACTAGATTTGTTGCATGAGTTTTATATCACATAGACAAATAAATCAACCTTATCTAATGTTGTAATAACCACAATAATCCATCACAAAAGAAAAAATTCAAATGAATATTGAAGAAAAAAAAGAAGAAAGGTTATAGAAATTGAAGCTGCTTGCATTAATGGCGGCTATTACACTCAATTGCAATCAATTGCTGGGAATTTTATACAAAATACCAAATTTTAGAATTTTTTTCAATTTTATTGATAGTTTGCTGTATTTTCATTTTTACTGATTTTTTTTAGATGTGAAAATTAATATGTATTTATTTCAATTTTTTCGTTTAATTGAGAAAGAAAATTATCATTTTTTATTTTTAAAACATGGGTTAAAAATTTTCATTAACTTATATAGCCACTATTTATCTTTATATATTCATTTATTTATTTTTATTTATTATTTAATTAAGGTTATTTATTTTGGTAAATTTTAGATAGAGTTTTGGTAATTTTTTAGTTGAGAGATTGACTGGATGTAAGATAAATCTTATATAATTTCAACTTTCATTAATTTTGTGGTAAATTTTATGGTAAATTTTGGATAAATTTCTTTGTAACTTCAATTTTTATCAATTTTCTAGTAAACCTTAGATAATTATCGGATAAAACTTGGTAAATTTTGAATAAACCTTATATAACTTCAACTTTCATTAATTTTCTAATAAATATTGGGTAAATCTTCAGCATAACTTGAATAAACCTTAAGTAAATATTGGATAAACTTTTTGTAACCTCAATTTTTTGATAAACATTGTGTAATTATTAGGTAAATTTTGGT